>CABFOW010003041.1:0-76566 GCA_902141385.1 Timema californicum | reverse complement strand
GGGGGGTTACATAGTAATATTCATAATGCACGATTATATATTTAAAATACTGTAATATTTGGAAATTTGATTTGAAGTAGAGGGATAAGAAAGATAGAGAATCAGCGACGTCCCTTAAAAAGTGGGAGTCCGGGATTTTCTCTCCCGGGAAAAAATTTGGATTTCAAAGGATGTAAATGGTAATATTAAAACTAATTTGTACAAAAATCGGATCCTCGGCCTACCCTCTAACACTGTGCATGTCACTGTTCAACAGGTATGTATTTACACATTCTTCTTCACACCGAGAATTTGCAGGGGGAAGGGGGGTATGACAATATCAATTGCTCCTTCCCCTCGTCCTGATACAATAGTTTTTACATAATTGTTCTAAAATAATAATTTCAATTAATGTACAAACTTAAAACCCTTATGTACAAAGAGTAAAGAATTTAATCATTTCTACAAAATATTACGGCCCATCTTTCATTTAAGTGCAAATTTAAAGTAAAGTTAAAAATCCACAGAAAAAGTATGCCTTCGAAATGCCCTAATTACTGCAAAAAATTATTTGTTTTACACTAATTATAATTAAAGGAAATTATTTGACAGATTATAGTGCTAAACTTATTTTTGTAACATTCTTAATTTTCTGGGGGGGTGAGGGGGAGCCCGCCCCCCATGGGTGTGCCCCTGGCCACATCGGATTATTAACGTCATATAACGCTAGTGCTTGCTGCAATTTATTTGATAGTATATATATAAGAGAAATAGCTATGGTTGTGCACACATATTCATAAAACAAATATTATTTATAAATACAATACATAACTTGATATGTTTTATAGCAATAAACTGCTATAATCATGACATCATTTTAATTGTATTATATATAATAAATGGTGTAGTTTTTTTAATACCTTCACTTACTACCGGTTCAAACTATACGCTACTACGTTAGGAATGAGGGAGGTTCAATTTAGAGGAAGTGCACCTACAATTGCATGAAGGTAAAGTGTATTTTTTGTTGTTGAAAAACCAATCTCATAATACTCGCCCGGGATTTGAATCCCAATCTCCCTACTATCAACAGTCTAGTCTATTTCTAGAGTGATGTCTTAGAACATGTGGTAAACAAAGGTAAATAGTAAAGTTATAATCATAATTTGATTATGTAACAAAATCAATAGACATTATATGGTATTTACTTTAATCCAAGTATAATATTTTTGGATTTCTTCATTGTTTGTGTGTGTGTGTGTATGTGTATGTATATGTATATATATATTGGGGGTTATAACTACCAATTTTATTTTAAATTCATCCACTAAGAAGTAAGAAACGTTTGTTTACTATATCAATAATTAAATTCAATTAGGACGGTTCAATTGTGTATATTTTGAGATGGAGTAGTTTTTAAAATAATTTTTCACTATATTATGTTCAGTAACCTACAAACTCTTTGATACAGGTGAGCTTAACCAATTAAAGAAGAACAGTGAATTTTTTCTTGCATTTTTTTAGAATTACAATTTTTGATTGGTATGTTTAGAGGAGGGATTATTTTTTACTGATACATTCTACACATGAGCTAGTATCTAAGAGGTTAGTGTCAAAGAGTTAAAGCAGAGGTAGTTAGAGGAAATGTAACATCATGCAACTTGAAATAGGGTTTAAAAAAAGGAACATTTGTGTGTGTGTGATTGAGTGTGTATATGAGTGTGCGTATGTGTGTATGTTAAAAGGTAATTTCATTTTCTTTTCATTATCTAAGCGGATATGCTGCAAATGAGATTGATGTTGATGAATTTTTAGCATACAAATTTAGAAGCATTAATAATATCCCTATAACCATTACGCATAGTCGTCTCTCAGAACTCCTGACATCCCTTTGCAGAACCCTGAGGTTTCATGCAACCCAGTTTCAAAACCATTGTTCTAAGGCATAGCTTTTATGTTTGACTGGCCTGCCGATGAATCCTGTTTGGGTCCAGTGATGATGGTTTTTCCTTGATGGCTTTCCACTCTCCTTCCACGTGAATGGGGCTGGATTACCTCCGAAATGTTTCTTCTCTCATCCTTACCCCGTCCCCATTAGATTAGTTTTAATAATATGTATATAACCTGAATAATTAGGAAGACACGGTGATACATATATTTAAAATAAATATATATATATATATTTTTTTTAGTACAGCAGATATATTGTATGTGGCTCATCTTTGGGCCAGTCGTTAACCTAAGGGACACACTAGTGGAAACAAGCAAGGTGAACTTTTTGCACATCAGTGTAAGCAATGGGCACATAATGTTCTGAATCAGAAAATAAATATTTCCATTTTACCCACTCCTGTGCCTCACTCTAGTTATAAATTGACAGCCATGTAAAAACGTTCAATAGCAATATATCTACTTTAATGGAGGTTCTTCAGTGGTGTAGGAAGGAGGGAGTGGGTGTTGGACTATAACTGTATACAAGATGGGTGCTTTGAATTCAATGAATGTCTGGATTAATGAACATTTAAAATAATTTAAAACAAAGTATTCTTTAAATTATATCTAAAGCACTAACATCTGTAAACTCACCACCGAATGACAATTATTTTTCCATTACATACTTGATACCCACATTTAAATACGCTAATGGGAAAAAAATGACTATAATTTAGAGGAAATGTACTTATGTGAAGGGACAGTGGCCAAACCATTTATTTCAAAACCAGCTTCAATACATCAGTTCATGATTATAAATCGCAAACTCCACAAAACCGACAAACCAAAGTCGGTATGTCGATGGACTATAATCATGATTATCTTGATTATTCAGTTGACCATTGCATGGTTTAGTGATTAATGTTAATTCTACTTTCTGGGAACTTAAGGGTTTACGTGCAATAATTTCCTATATTTATTGTTGTCAAGATGACTTCAGTCGGATTTCCTCTCGATCAAATGCATCGAGAAATATTCTTGCTCAAATGTGAGTTTGATGTTATGATGAATATTTTCGGAAGGTTTTTATAAAGGTGCAGTTTCTCAGGGACATTTGGCAAATTGACAAGGGGCGGTACTCTTACAATTGTCGCCAGCATTTACGTCATAGAGAAAAAAAAGCATGTGCTTACTTAAAAAGCCTCTTTATTAAAGCTTAATGACAAGGATCATTTGGAAGAAACTTAATGAAAACAAAAACCCCTCCGGTTTGTATTATTTCTTTAACTGAATGTTGGTGACCTAGCGGTCTAGGGGGTAAGGTGTCAGGCTTCTGTTCTGGGGGTTCGGAGTTCAATCCTCGATCCCACCACAGATTTATCTGAGTGCCAAACCCATCCTTCTCCTCTGACAACACATGTATTAATCACAGCTTGTGAATTGTGTGGAATGCCAGGCCTCCACCGTGGTTCGGATCCCACGTTAAACTGTAGGTCCTCCATTTCATCTCACAATCACCCTATCCATTACACATGAGCGTAAGTGCGTACAAACCGAACGGGTAGTAAGACGTGATAATAATAATAATAATAATAATTTAGCTGGATGTTAATAATATGTGGGAAATTTGGGAATCACCAGGAGGGAAGAAACTGGGATTTAATTCTAGTGTTCCCAAATGGAAATTTTCGAATAAACATAAATTACTTATCAAATTAAGTGAACAATTATTATCGGGACAAGGAAATCAAGCCCAGGACCTTTGGCTTTATGCACCAATGCTTTACCAATGAGCCACTTTGGTTCACCTCGCATATATACTAGACTAGTTGTTGTATTGACTCTGTTAACCGGTGAAAGTAGCAGCCACTCAGATCTATCCTCAATCACAGCCATGGCTGCTTTTATATGAATTTAATAATACCAAGCAAGTATCAATTTATATTTATGTTCGGGTGAAATAATACTTGCTTGGCAGGACGCCAGATAAGAGTCATCGTGGCCGTGATTGTGGAAATCTCTAAGGGGCCATTACTCTCCCCAGTTTCCACAATTACACTAAAAGACAACAACTTGTGAAATATGGACGAATAGAATGGGTCAGTATTAAAGCATTGGCGTATGAAGCCAAACGTCCCGCGTTCGATTTACCTGTCATAATTTTTACTCCTGTGGACAACCATTACATATATTTGTAAGATTATGTTGTGATATATATGTATATATAGTAAGCTGCTACCGGTACTTGGAAAAACATTTTTTCTAAACACAATCCCCATCATCATCTACTACAGTAAAAGTGATCAATGCACAAGAAATAATAATAATTATGTTTTAATAATTCCGTGTTTTTACATTTAGGTATGATATAACTTATACTTACAATTAAATATCAGTGACCAAAGTAATTAAATATGAACTTACAGTTCCATTATAAGGTACACCTTGTGCTTGTCTTCGAAGGTCTCTAAAAGCTGGACTATGTTTGGGTGCTTAAGCCTGAAACATAAGAAAATAGGTTTCTCAAATTTCACACAAGAAAATGGATTCTGGTTTATTTTATATAGTTAGAGAAAAAAAATCTCATATTATTAATTTTAATATAAAATACCACTACAATGACAAATTTTTGTGGATCAATATTTTATAAAACTGAAATTGTTCTGAGCTGTGCAAATTATTAGAAAGTGAGGTTTTATTTTCATATTTATCACACCTTGTGTTAGCTTCTTGCAGAGAATCCACTATTTACGTAACAAAAAATTTCATTTTTTTCAATTTTTTTTAGTAAGAATGACAATCTTTATTGAATCTCTGTCTGTATATATATATATATTTGTATGTATGCATGTTTGTATGCACGTACGTATGTATGAATGAATGTATGTATGCATGTATGTATATATGTATGCATGTATATATTACATATAAATACAGAGAGAGAAATCCAATAAAAATGGCCTTTCTTACAAAAAAACTGTGAAAAAAAGGAAATTTTGTATTGCGTAAATAGTGGCACCTCTGCTAGGAGCAATACCATGGTGTGTTAATGTGAAAATAAATTCGATTTTTCATAAATTTGGCTATTATGAAGTCGTGCTATTTGGAAATATATGCACTCGGTACGCAGGTCACTGTTTCAGGGCTTGTAAAGGGACCAAAATTAATAAATGTTCCTGTTTTTTTAGTGAACATCCATATATTTTGCCTATTTTTTCCGGACAAAATATTCCCGATCCTCTCGGTTTTTTAGGCGTATGGCAACTACGTCTTTGCTATTTATTTATTTGAAGTAGTTAACCCGCACTTTTTGAACCCACATATAAGCACACGAGAATGTATACAACCAAAGCGCCTACCAATTTTCCCAGAAAAGGCATTTTCACTTACCGTCCAGTGTTCTTTTACATGCAACAATCGACATTGGACCGATGGCTTTACTTCCCCTCCAAAGGAAGTTGTGCTACGGATTTTTATCTCAGTAATGATAATATATTCGGTTCATGATATTTTGGCGATTTTGGACAGCTAAAAAGTTACTAAAAACGGCGATGTATTCATCGGCATTGCCAACATGTCCTGTCACTAAGACAAATAATATACCACTTCTAAAAGTGTCAAAACTTATTTGTGAGGAAAATGAATACAATAAAGTACCATTAATTTTTGAGCCATCATAAATGGTCAAATTTAGTTATAAACAACCATACAATGAGTGTCAATATTGTTGTTAACCTTAATTTTAACCGGAGATACTAAAAAAGTTAAAGAGCGACCAAATCAAACTATACAGAATGACATTTGGATTAACTATAAATGTGATTATTAGTCCAACACATACCAATATTATTCATGTTTAGTACATTCATATAGTCATTTAGTAGAATGTAAGATATCGTAGGCCAATGAAATATTTCCTTCCCTATAGGATTTTATTGTTTTATTTTGCCGATTCTATTCTCACCAAAGTCATATATGTTGGGATTATAATGATGCTATGAAATGTAATTTAAAAAATCAAGAGCTAGTTAACAACTAAAACTATTTTTTCTATGTCATACTTTAATACAAAACAGTAGTCTATAGTATAATACAACACATCCAATATTGAATATTCGATTACCGTGTGCAAGTGTCTTTTTCCACTATATTTAAATTAAATAAATAACAATTTAATCAGCGTTCTTCTAAGGGTAGTAAATCTGATAAATTAAAAGTTGTCTAAGGTTTATGCACTAAAAACTCAAAAGAACCTTATATATACACGTTTACTTAAGAATGTCAATTTTCCACTCAGTAAATATAAACAAACCCAATGTCAATGTGATTAATTATGTTATGCTGGGGGGAATTGAACTGGAAACATATTTATATGACATAATGTCTAAACCTATTAACACATCTAATCAAGAATTAGACAAAATAGATATAAAAGTTCCTATTATAAGGTTAATTAAGATAATTTTTAGAAAGTTTATTTGCATTAGAAAAAGGAATAATATTTATTCCATATAGCCTATAGGGTATGAATCTATTATCTTAAATTTAGCTTATTTTTGTGTATTTAGTGTACAAAGCACCTACATTTTTGATATTCTATGAGATAGTTTAGTTCTATTAAGTATATTGAAGGTAAATTAAACTCGAAACATATATAAATATGTTTCCAGTTCAATTCCCCACAGCATAAAACAATTTATCACATCGGCATTGGGTTTGTTTCTGTTTACTAAGTGGAAAATTGACATCCTTTAATTTTCTGTATGTGCCAGTTTTATAATGAGGATAGGTCGCAAATCAAAAAGATTGGTTTTATCCATATAGTATATAAATTAGAATATGCCAACATATGTAATGCTTAAGAATATATTAAAATAACTTAAAATAGCTCTCGCTGTGCCAATTTAGTTTTATGTTAGTTAATGTGAATATTTGCAAACAACCTTACAGTTTATAAAGTTTGAGTCGATGTTTTTTTAATGGTTTAAGATTTGTTTGTTTCAGTTTCTACCTTTACTTATACTAGTCACCACTTCGGTTGTCGAATGTTCTCAGGCAATGGTTCCCAACTTTTTTTTTAGCCTAGCGCCCACTTCTGAGAATTAGATGCTAGCTACCAACTCTCCCCCTCCTACCCCCACCAAAGTTAAATGTAATAACATATAGACATGCTGAAATCAATTATAGTGAGCTTAAATTTTTGTTACATCGTACGTACATTCATATTTAGTTATTTAAAACTAAATACTGTAATTATAATAAATATGTTTAAGTAGATTTCAATTTTTTTTATTATTTTCCTTCAAGACCTTTAAAATATAAGTACCCAGGAAAAATAAAAATAAAATAGAAATTAAATCACAAAATTTTATCAAACCAAAAGGTGACCTGGCGGTCTAGGGGTAAGGTGTCGTACTTCTGTGCTGGCGGACAGGGTTAAATCCTCGGTCCCGGCACAAATTTATCTGATTAACAAACCCTTCCTTCACCTCTGACAAGACATCTTGTGAATGTGGGGAATTCCAGGCCTCCACCGTGGTTCGGATTCCACGTTAAACTGTAGGTCCTTCATTTCATCTCACAATCACCCTACCATTGCACATTAGCCTAAGTGCGTATAACCCGAACGGGTAGTGAGACGCGGTGCTAATAATAATAATAATAATAATAATAATAATAATAATAATATATCAAAAAAACAAGTACAAGAAGAAATATAACTTTTATAACATGTAAAATTTCTAAATTTGTCCACACTTCCTATCCATGGCTGCCTGTTACCAGATTGAGAATACATCTTCGTTTGAAAAACAAGATTACAAAATAGCTGCACTTTTTTCGTGGCATAACTTATAATCCTTATTAATAAAATACAAAAATAATATAATTTATGCTAAATTGTATTCGAATTCTGGTCGGGTGTACTTAGGGAGGTTTCCTTTAAATAATTTTCCACTTCCTCTCCAAGTAAATTTGGGTAAACTTCCTCTAAATTCAACCTTTCTCATCCATAACTTATTACCTTAATTATTTCATATGCATACAACCCAAAAGGTTATTAAGGCACCTTGATTAAAAAATTCCTGCTACTAAGAAAAAAGGTGAGGAGGGTATTTTATTGAAAATGCACAAACATTAGATAGTATAGAGGATAGAAAAAATAGATTAGTATCACATTTGGAAAACCACTCTCAGTGAACCAAGACGAGTGTAGAACATAGACTTCCCTGTCAATGACAATCAATTTCAATGTTAGTGTAACGTCTTATAAAGTTAATTATAATCTTAAGGCAATACTAAATGAAACTAAGTTTTAAGGAAGAACTACTATATACGACATACGACATGCAAGGAAAAAGACTAGTGTTGTTTGAGTGCTATTGTAGTGTTAGTGTAAGTAGTGGCGAAATTTGCTTACGGTACTGAGAAAAGTATGTTTCATTTGACGATGAAAGACGTGAGTTCTTGTGTGAACTTTAAGTGGTGAGTTAGGGTTAGAGTGTTAAACACTACACTAGCACTAAACTTTGGTCAAACTTTAAACAATTTTTTTCTTTTAACGCATGATTTTATATACAGTCTGAATTTAATTTATTTGAAAACTGGAAACTCTGTTTTGACGGTGGAGGGGGAAAAGATTACTCAAATTATCGTATTTACCTTCTTAGTCCATTTAATTCATAATGTAAAGAGAGATTACACAGTAATCCATAAGGAAGCATTATTAGAAGCTTTCGACAAATCTTTGGATGAACTTTGTAACTAATAAATAAAATAGTAAATATTTCTAGAAAGTCAAGTTTTATTGACTTTCGATAAATGTTAGTGTTCCAAAGTGGGTTTCCCATAAAAACCTGGGATTATGTATCTAATGATTATTTCCAGGATGTATAAAATTCTTTGCAGTATCTCTTCAAAGAGTGATTCCTTAAAATCAAACAATCCTAAAATGTTAAACAACGAACGTCGTATGAAGTTTAGTTTTCAAAATAGGTGACAACTAACTGGGGTAAGTGTACAGACCAATGCTTCCAGGCAGGGTAATGAACGGCACCACGAGTTTACTGAGCGTACTGTCCATTCGTATAGAGAATTTGGAGACAGGTGTTGTATGTCGCATTAATGCTATTCGGTGGACGCCACAACATCAATGGTTGCACAACCAGGGTACAGTTTCACTACGAGATCGTCAATATCCGTGGGAGTATCTGCGTAAACATATGTTCTCTCAAATGTCCCCAAACTCCCCATGGTATTTAATCTACTTTACAAAGGTCAGGTGACCGAGGAGGCCACAAAACGGCCCTCCCACCTTCCTGGGTATCTTTGTAATGAAGAATATAAGGGTAACCTCACAAAAGTTTGCACGCCAGTTGCAGTAGGAATGATAGCTCTTAATCTGATGCATTTAGAACATGCATCAGTAGCTGGTGTTTTAAAGCTATAGTTGAACTCATAGTTGAAAATGTCTCTGGTTTCTTGGAATGGTCAATTATTCCAACAGTTTGGACAAACTAAGAAGTGAAGGAAATAAATAATAATAATTATTATTATTAGCACCGCGTCTTACTACCCGTTCGGGTTGTACGCACTTCCGCTAATGTGTAATGGTAGGGTGATTGTGAGATGAAATGGAGGACCTACAGTTTTACGTGGATTCCGAACCACGGTGGAGGCCTGGCATTCACCACATTCACAAGATGTCAAAGGAAATAAACGTTATGTCCTAATCAAAGAGCAAAAAAAAAACATGCGACCTTGATAGTTCATCAATAAATTTTATACTCATTAATAAATTTTATACTTCATCCTTAGAAGAAAACGTTAATAAGTATGTGTTTAAAGTTGTATAACCTTTTATGGAGACGTTAATATATAAGTGTTTAAACCTGCACAGCCTTAGACGTAGGCGTTTGTAAATATTTGTTTAAAGCTGTAAAGCCTAGACGGAAACGCTAGAAAATATTTGTTAAACCAGCACAATGCACAGCCTTAGATGGCGACGTTAGTAAATATGTGTTTAATCCTGCATAGCCTGATATAGCGAAATTAATAATAATTATTATTATTATTAGCACCGCAGCTTACTACCCGTTCGGGTTATACGCACTTTCACTAATGTGTAATGGTAGGGTGATTGTGAGATGAAATGGAGGACCTACAGTTTAGCGTGGAATCCGAACCACGGTGGAGGCTTTTCATTCCCCACATTCACAAGATGTCTTGTCAGAGGTGAAGGAAGGGTTTGGTAATCAGATAAATCTGTGCTGGGACCGAGGATTGAACCCCGGACCCCAGCACAGAAGTCCGACACCTTACCCCTAGACCGCCAGGTCACCACGACATTAATAATAAATATATCTTCAAACCTGCACGGCATTAGACGAAGACGTTAATAAATATGAGTTTAAAGCCGTGCAGCTCTAGATGTATAGATTCATATATATATGTATTTAAAACGGTGCAGACTCAGGTGATACATTAATAAACATCAAGTTTAACACTTCCACTCGTAAATATTAGAAAATGTCAAGTTTGGAGCGTTAATGACGCCAGTCGATAGATGGCACTAGCTAGCCCCTTGCCATGGTCGCTAATGCACCCTTCAATGGAAACCTACTCAGCACGTAGCCGCATGATCAGGGGATCTAAAAGATCCGTTGCGGCGGTCTGCGGCTGAACCAGGGGGATCACATGTAGGGAACATGAGCGGAAGCAAGTTTTTTTTTTGCAGTCTTTATAACAAAACATTATTTGGCTAAAATAAATAAAATAATATGTGTTTTGTTAGAAACATAGAGTTTAGTTTTTTAATCACGTGGTGACATCAACATTTTGTTCAATATCTGTCATGAATATAGCGGCATTAGATGACAAACATTTTAAATGAAGAGAAAAAGTTGTCATTAACTTCCAGAAAATCCTTGATAGATCTTCAAAAACTGTTGAGGTCCCCACATGCAGAAAATTATACTCTAGGTTTATAATGCAGCAGTAATTTATTTATTTGACCAATAAAAGGTTTTTATATAAAAACTACAAAAACACTTACATTTTCTCACGTCCCCTACAAAACCACTTTAAAGGGACAAACTACTTAAGAGGGAATATCACACTACTGTATTTGTCATTAGCATGGCAGTTCTGAACCCTAACAATTCTAAGCTATCCTAAAAGGTTCTGTTGTGGCATTAAAATGTAACTGTTTGAGGAAGCCATGATAATTTTTCAAATCATTTACCTTGAAACGTCGTTAAAAATGAGCTAATCTTACATTAAAATGAATTGAAAAAAATCTTACTTAGAATGCATATAGCCCTATTGTTGCATGTGGATAACTTTCAAACTATTTGGGCATGAAGCTTACTTTAAAGTAACAAAATACGCTTATTAAATAACCAGATATTTATAAATGTCTGAAATGCGTCGCAGTGCTTTAGGGGGCAAACCCCTGGATGTAATTAACTTTTTTTATATTTTAAATTTGCAAATAATGAAGTAAAAGTATCAACGAAAACCAGGAGTGAATGCAGATGACAAAATCAATCGTGCGCTTTACCAATGAAAACTAAAGATATGTGTGCTATGAAAAACCTTTGTCAGCTAAACTCTTACATAATGCTAAACATGAATATTAATTTATAAATACCTTCTTCAGCAGTAAGCCGAAAAAAATCTTTCCAGCTTAGTGATAGTGACTCGCCAGGAAAGTGGATTTTTCAAACACGCAAGTAAAAAGAGAACCAGAGAATGTGAAATCCACATTATCTTCTCTATCAAACATCTGTGGGGTGAAATAAATCAGGTTTAAATACTAACTTACTTATGTTATGTATGACATTAGGAATTCGAAAGTTCATTGACGCACTTATAAAAGTAAGCCACCTACCCCTAACTTGAGTTAGTTCTCTCTAGTCCACTTCTTTGTTCAATACAGTCCACCTCACTACACCCTATATCATTAAAGTCGATTCTAATGTTATCGTCCCATATGAGTCTAGGTCTTCCCAATCGTTTCTTCCCAATTGATTTTCCAGTCAATACCCTGAACAATGTTCTAGAATTTCGCATTCGCGCTGCATATCCTGCCAACCGTAATCTACAAGACGTGATTATTCTAACAATGTCTTGTGATGAGTACAAGATATGTAACTCATCATTATGTAACCTCCTCCCATCCCTGTAGCCTCATCCTTTTTTTGAGCAAATATATTTACAAGCACCTTGCTTTCGAATACCATAATCTTATTTTCGTCATGTAACGTAAGAGACCATGTTTCATATCGATAGAAAACAACCAGCAAAATTATTTTTTTATATTAACATTTAAACTGTAGATATATTTTATATATTCATTATAAGTGCAATAAAAATGAATAAACAATGATGCAAAGTAAGAAACATGACCTTATAAATGTTTACAAAAAATGACCAAACAATAGAGGAGGTGATTTCCATAACTTCATTCTTACACTCTGGCATAATTTTGGGAAAACAGGAAAAACCGTTAATTTTATTACAAAAGCATAATTCAAAAATCGGATTGTATTGGAATAAAGTTAATAGTATGTGTATGGGATTTGTATGCGCAAAAATAATCCTAGGGAAACACATTTTATGTAAACATGATTTAAAATTTGGATTGTTTAAGTTTTGGTGCATTGGTTTGGAATTTTGAAGTTTTAGAATGCGAACTTATGGATTTATATAGTTTTTAAACATCCGTCAGATTAATATAGTTAAGTGAAATGTCCAAAACTGCTACACATTATACTGTGTTTATTGAGGGAATCATAAATTGAGTAAAAATTACCTATAATAATGGACTTTAACTTATACACACGTTAACAATGTTCCTAAAATCCACCTAGATTAAAAGTTTATCAGGTTTTCTCGATTATAAACAAACAAATGATGCTACTAAAATAACTTCTCAAGTGTCTAACGGCACTACACAAAAAAATCAGGCACCTATATTCTAAGATCTTCAGTTTCTTCCCAGGTCATGTTCTGTTAAACCTCTTTAACTTTAATGTCTGGAATTTCTTGTTCCTTCAGTGTTTTAGAGTAGTAGACAAGATTTTCCATTGACTCCCAATCTTTGCCAAAATGTTTTTCCAGCAGTACTTTTACATATTTCAATTTTTCAGATTTTACAGTAACTTTGTTGGGAATTAGGTCAGGGTTTACCTGACTTAAGCATTTGCCCTTCTTTAAGAGAGGTTTAAATTCTGACAAATCTGTCCTATAATTTGCCTTCCCTTTCATAAGGATTTGTTTAGTTTTAGGACGCTTCTTCAGAACAAATCGTTTGGAGGCAGTAAATTTTAAATGTAGTTGTGCTGGTTGTTTTACTATTGGTGTTAATGCCAACTTCCATTTACCCACAGGGACATCATCTCCAACACTCCTAACTGTGACAAACTTTCGGAATATTTACTCATACTCCTCAGGTTGAACAATTATATCTTTTTTCTTCACGATTTTCAATATCCGACCAAACACTCTGTTAGGAGGTAGGAATGAATGGCCAACAACAGGAAAAGTAATCTGAACTGATTGCACATTTCCAGATAAATCAGAGCACAACCAATTGGCTAACATACCAATGACGGTTATGTTCTTATTCTGTCCGGGACACTCATCACCGAATAACTCAACTTTGTTGATGTCCTACAAATAGTAATTACTCAGAAAGTGGAACAGAATTGAGACAATTTCATTTGAGCCTTTTGCTCTTTCATTTTATAACCATGAATAGATGAAAACGGTATCTGGGTTTTGTGGTGCAGTTGAAGGACTGACACAAACAGTAAAGTTATATTTGTACAACTGGTGGCTGTAATATGCTGACTGGTCAGGCACTTTGGGGAGAACAATGTTCTTCTCACAGTCAAATGAGAGTTTTTAAACCTTTGAACCACTATCTTACTTTAACATACCATAAAATGCACTGCTTCTCATTTTATGGGCCGTGAGTTTAGCCATTGCTTCATTCTTTTGCACGCCAGTTGCAGTAGGAATGATAGCTCTTAATCTGATGCATTCAGAACATGCATCAGTAGCTGGTGTTTTAAAGCTATAGTTGAACTCATAGTTGAAAATGTCTATGAAGAAATTGTACTTAACTCTATGCTCATAATTTTCATTCTTATTGTAGGCTAACCACAATTTCCGAATACTACAATCACTAGGCAAATATTTTTTCAGAGTTTTCTCTCTCGTGTAATGTGACTCTACAGCCTGAAGTGCTGAAAGATAATTCCGAACACTTTGTCTCATACCAATGTATTTTTTGCTTTGGGTATCCCCTCCCCTCCTTTCTTTTGAAGATTGACCTTCAATGAAATACTTTTTCTCAATGTTTCGCACTCGGAAAGAGGATATACCTAATATAGAGAGAAATGTCGGTGAACAAACTTATACCATTGGTCTAGCTTTGGTTGAAATAAAATACTTATTCATTAACTGAGGCTTTTTCTTGCCATTTTTGATTCTGTTGCGTTTGGGCTTTTCTTGAATGGTATGCTTCAAAATGAAATTGCCTTGAGCAACTTTATCAGAAGTACTGTAAAAACGTTGGTGAAAGCGTCGAACGACCTGCATTGTCAACGAACTACAGCCATATGTAGTTTTCCCTGAAGTGTGATGGCGATTTCGGCAACTTTTTCTATTTGTGTCTGTGAAAAATAAAGAACACAAATTTAATTATGAGCAAGACACTTATAAGGAGTGATAAACCGAGGATACTATGCTCTGATCAATTCTCCTATCAACTTAACACAACCCTATAAGTATATGAAAATTGAATTAAATATATTAAAGCCAACAGAGAAACTTAAATTCTGATTCATGAATAGTTGGTATATTAAAGTTTCAAATACTTACCGCTTCTGTTTAAACTTCTCCTTCTTCCAGTTTGATCTGTCTCGTCGTTTCTTTCGTTATTTTTCAGGTAGAAGTTGTACAGACTCTGTTACCATGTCCATAGTGTTTCATTAGAAAATAACATTCACGTTCTGAGGTTTTGATATTACTGTAAACTCTACAACAGCTGATCATCTTAAATACTTTAAACAAAATACCACATGATTAACAAAAAATTATCCTACTTTAGTTACATCAAATCCCTCATAGAAGAAAACTATGGAAAAATGTAGTTATGGAATGGTTCGCCATAGTAAGACAAGATGTCTCCTGTGGATATGTGAAGTTTTGGCACGAACATGTATTGTGTGGAAGAATTAAGTATTGGAACAATATATTTTGTGGAAGTATGAAGTTATGGAAATACAACTGATTTTCAAATATTTATTTTATTAAGAATAAGACTTTTGGTTCATTTTTGTATCATATTCTGCTGCAGGGTTTCCAGATCTATGACACAACATATACAGCTCGAAAAATGATAAAAATGGAAGAATGAAATTTTGGAAATCACCTCCTCAATTAGACTACCTATCAAATATACATTTCTACACCTACTGATAGTACACAAAGTTTAAGTACACTCCGTTTACGCTGAACGTTAACAGTATTACTTCTACTAGCGTATTGCTCTATCTTATAAAGTGCACCATAGTTAAACTCGTAAAATTAATACCGGTATGTGAACAACATTTTATATCAGCAAGAAGAGTCAAAATTAATCATAATATCAAATAATAAATTTCGAAAATTTGTTAAACTATTGCATTGAAATAAAGTAGTCGTGTAACTGTGAGAGACTACCATTAAATGGTCCTGTCAGTACTAGATAAACAATTTACTACTCAACATATATTACAACGCAGTCTTATGACAATTTTATAAGTGTTTTAAGAAAATAATTCCATTGTTAAATTTGTTGAACAATTTATTATCAAAGGGTACAAACCTGTCAAGCTAAGTGAGGAATGTTAGATGGTTAAGCGTGGAAGGGTGCGTGTTGGATGTCACTTATCACTATCAGATACTTTAGAAATGCATTATGGGTCGAAACAAGATGCACCTTCCCAATTACTGTTTAATGTAGCTTTAGATTATTCTATCAGGGTAATGCAAGAATTGCCATTAAACGGTACAATGCAGCTATTTAGATGTGCAGATGATTTTGTTTGTTGGGAAATAGTAAGGAAACTGTTGTGAAAAATGCAAAAATTTAACTAGAGGCTAGTAAAAATATAAGGTTAGAAGTGAACGCTGAAAAGACCAAGTATATGATCACAAAAATAACACAAATTTGGGACGATAATTTAGATTACTTCGAGCAACATATCATTTTACATGGTTAATGAGTTTAAATATTTAGGAACAATTTTAACTAGCAATAATGATATTAAAGTGTAAATTAGGAACATAATACAGTCCTATTGTCATAGAATAGGCAATCTACGAGAATACTAGTGTTTAAATTCGTTAAATTATTTTGGTTCGGACTCAAAATTAAAGAATATTGCTACGAGATTTGATATCCTAACAATGTCTTGTATTGATAAAAAGGTATATAAGTCATAATTATATAACCTCCTTTAATCAACAGTAGCCTCATCGCTTTGTGGACCAAATATCATCCTAGGCACTTTGTTTTTGAACACCCTAAATGTGTTTTCGTCGTGTACGATAAGAGACCACGTTTCGCATTCGTACAGAACAATGAGGAGAAAATTAATTAAACTCTTTATATTTTTACTGGAGCAATATTTGATTTTTTTCACCGAACAAAAATTATTTGCTATGAAAACTGCGAAAACACTCGCAACGTCTTCCATCCCACTTTAACATCACAAACGGAAAGAATGCGAACTTATAGTAAAATAATGAAGGTCGTAGAGACTGCGGCGCTAGACTACGGATGCAATGCGAAACCAGGATGAAACGGGACGAAGGTACGTGGCAGCCTCTGGGGAGGTGGGAGTGTTTGCAACACAGACAACCAGTCAAGCTGGCATTCCTAGTCAGCTCAGCTCAATGAAGGTTGAAACTAGTTATAGACACTAGCGAATGATTCTAGATTATTGCTTCCAATTTATCGAACGATCATTAGAATGTAACCAAAAGCTGTATGTATTCAGTATTCGAATGAAATTAAATATTTATTCGTTATCTGCTGAGAAGCTAAACGAGTAGTCCCCGTGGAAAAATGAGGTTCAAATAAATGTTTAACTAAATCGCTTGAAATTCATACCCATGCAGCGTTTCAATACTATAATAATGATGACACCAAATTAACCTATATTCTGCTAGCTTGAAGTGTATTTTAAAACTAAATATATAAAAATTTACAAGGTCCCAGTCACATCAACAATGCATTGAAGTATTCAAGTATTTTTTTTTATAAATTAAGGTTAATCGTTTTCCAATCATCTAACTATAGTTTAAAATGTAATTAAATTCCGGTAACCGGGTATGGTAAGCCATAAGTCCCGGATTTAATTTCCATGTCCAGTTGTATTTTTTATAACTAAATTCGAACGAAAGTTTGTATATTAAGTTTAGGGATGGAGAAGGTTGAATACAAGGGAAGTGTAAATGATTTTATATTGAGATAGAGTGAAAAATCTTTTAGTAAAACCCACTCTCAGTACACTCGATCGGTATTTAAACCCCGATCTTCCCTTCCTCCATCGGTCCAGTCTATTATGAATGTGACGCCTTAGACCATGCGTGTCAAACTCGTTTGATCGTAAGAGCTACAATGAATATTAAAAATAGTAAGAGAACACATTGCATGTTTTATTTATATTGTCAATATCTTATATAAACATAGTTACAACCTAGTAGATTATACTATTATTACAATAAATGGTACGCAACTCCACCCGGACTTTATCGCTCTATTGTTTATTAATGGAGATATTTACTCAAAACTCTTAATATATGTGAAACGAAATAATATACACTAGCAAACCCAAGCATAAATTGCACTATACCTAAGTAAGACATTTTTTGAGTCCCGGTTTTAAATTTTATAATTTTATTTTTTAAAGAACTAATGTCCTCATATGTATGTTTGGACCGATAAAAAAGATCAATATTGGGTCCACAAGGGTCAACACTTCGTATTAAAATTTCGACTTCCGGTTGACATTTTCGACGTTTTATTAGGTGTTACACATCTTCATGTTATAGCCTTGCTATTAAATTATTCATTTATAAATTTAGACCAATAAAAAATGTAAATGTTGACTATTGAGTCCAAAATGGTGATAGATCATTGTTGTACAAACATTTCTCCAAAGAGGTTTAAGGAAAAATAACAAACTTTTTTAGAGACTTACTTCTATTATTTAATTACTTTATGGCATTGGAGAATTATTGCGTTAAAACTTAAGTAGTATCTCTTTACAACTAAAGCTCACAGAATTGTATTAATATATTTCCAATATTTCAGAAAATGTTGTTTTTATAAAAATATATTTCATATAAAAGTTTTTAATTTTTAATAGTACTACAATTGTGCAATGATAAGTTATTTACTAACTCAAATAATTGCGGAGATACGGAAATTTCAGCTTCTGTAAAGTACCCTAAAAGTAATTTTCATGGGAAAGTGAAAATAGCGATCTCATTTATAATCTTAATCAACGCCTAGATACGAATTTTAATCAAAATCGTTAGAGCCGATTTTGAGAACATATATATTTTTTTCTCTTTTTGCCCTTTATTAAACTAATCTTAATTTTAAGTTCAAACAAACACACACACACACAAACGGCATTGCAAAGATAATTGTTTATGGTTCAAGGAGTCATGAGACGTCGACATCCATTAAAATTTCAAGTCAGTTTTTTTTAAGGTCGCAATATTACCTTTTGTGTTCGAAAAGTTTAAAAATATATATATTTGCGCATAGCTTGAAAGTTATTGGTTTTATAAAATTATGCTTCGAATAAAATATTGGTATTATAAATAGATATACATATTTGAAAAAAATAAGCAATTTAATATCTCAAATAGTTTCGGAGATATGATAAAAAATGATAATTTACGCATCAGACCGGAGCCCTTAAAGTCATTTTGCCGAAATATTGAGAGTAACTATTTTGTTTGTAATATTTACAAATGTTTAGAAATGAATTTAATCAAAATTGTTAGAGCCGATTTTGGGAAAATTGACTTTTTCTCATTTTGCCTTTCAGTAATCAATACCCTTAATTTTAGGGTTAGATATCCTATTCCAAAAACCCCTATCGGAAACCCTATGAAAACCCTAATTACCAAGTTTTAGCCTGATCAGTAAAATAGTTTAAGCTCTAGTTGAAGGTACAGACAGACAAACAGACGGAAATTCAAAAACCATATTTTCTGATTCGGGGGGTCATGAAACGTCGACATTCATCAAAATCTCGAGTTCAATTTTTTTGACGATCACAATACTTTCTCTACCTGTAAGATATCGATAAAGTAAAAATAAAATAGGCCCATTAGACAAAACAATAAGACTCACCCTATAATTTTAAACAACAATTTGAAACCTTTTATTTGTAACATTGGTGTTAATATTGGGCTTTGAATCTTATGCTAAAGTAATTTTTATAACGGTTTACAAATATTTGTTCATAATAATAGATCTCTCGAGTGTTTGGCTTAATTTCATGTGATAAGATAACTGTTAATATACGTATGTGCTACCAAACACTGCAAATGCAAGAGTTTTTGGAAATCGGTCCATATCGCAAAAAGAGTAAAGATTTGGTACACTTATCACGCATGTGAAAAATAGTTTTTCAAATTATGACAAATACCCATGTTGAATTTCCTCGACGTTTGTACAGAGAATAATATAGTCGCATTGCATAATGACTCGTTTTACGGTCCAGGGGACGCACAAGATCATGTATAAGAACCCATGAGGCCTACGGGCCTCAAGTTTGACATGCCTGCCTGGACTATGTGGGTGCCAAAGCGGGTGATATATAGCTCGGGAAATAATAAGATAACAATATTTTCATCAATCCGGATATCATGTAGGGGGGGGGGGNGGGGGGGGGGTATTTGATACAGTGAAGAGCTAATAACTCTAATGATGCTCTTCAGCCCTACGTCAGCCCCAAAACACTTCTCTTCCCCTTCATATGATAGGAAAGGTAAGCTAGGGAACTAAACTAGCGCTCGCTTTTAAAGGGCTGCAAAACCACAGTCCGTTGCAAATACCCAAAGTGAACCTGGTTATGTTTGTGCAGTGTCTTGCACCCGGGAGAGCCACATCATTACATTAATGTAAGAAGGTATGAGGAAGGTATAACTTAGAGGAGCTATACCCACGTTTGCATGGGGGGGAGGGGAGAGAGGAGTGGGTAAAAATTTGGGGAATCAACATACAAGTATTTCTGCCTGGTATTTGAACCAGCAAATGAAAAAATAAGTGTGTGTCGCCTTTTTCCACGTGTCCACAGGTAATAATTGAACCTAGTTTACTGGTCTAAAGATATGAACATCTTAGTAAACCTAACTCTATAAACTAGGGAGTTATTTAGAAAATATCATTTACACCTCATGATTTATTTCCAATTCAAAATCTCTTTTTACAGTTGAAAACACATTTTAAATCCTAATTAAAAGGGGGTCAACTCAATTTATAGCCAATCTTAGTGAATGGCACACATTACTCCAAACACAATATAATAGTAAAAAATACAAATTAATATACTTTCTGATACAATAATATATGATCCAGTCATATATTTTCTTAGTTACTTTGTTAGTATTGGACACTCGCCAGCGGTGTAGTCGTAAGTTTAGTCGTGCTGGAATGCAAGGCCGTAGACACTTCACAGTTGAAGGGGGTTTGGGGCACCCCCGGAGGTGAACATTTTTTACCAACATAAATGACTCTAAAATATATTCGTAGCATTTTTTTTTACGAGTAATGGTTACTAAGGCAGAAATTTACTTAGCGCATTTCCCCTAAAATTCCAAGAATTCGTGTGGAGCGCAGTAATGGTGTGCGAAGCTTCGAAAAATCGAAGTCGAAGGTCAAATCTCCTTCGGTCTCGACTTTGACATCTACAATAACCTTCGCATATTCGAAAAATTTCGAAGGAAGGATAAAACTTCGATAAATTATCAAACGATTTAATTTTATCATACTATATATTACATTTTTCAATATTTGATAATTTTAATATTAAATGTGGCGTTAAGTGACAACAAAAATTTTAGATAGCTTCGACTTCGACTTTTCTCACAAGTTTCAAGATTTTCTTCAGCTTCACTTCACATTTAAAAAGTGGCCTTCACACACCCCTAGAGCACAACAAGTTTCGTCAGAATTTATTGAGTCATAGTACGAAAAAAAGTTTTAACATAATATTGATATAAAGTCAACTAGCTAAATTAAATAGTAAAAATACTTTACAAAAAAACATTTTAAATGTATTTAACACAATAACATTTTAATACTCGGCTTGGCATAGTACAATTTAATATTTTTCCACAAAAAGCAGGGTCGGAGCGGCTCTCCCACACGTTCCCGCTCCCCTACAACCCTAATACTCGCCCATCATATGTCCGTTTGTGAGTGGGGGTTAACTGACTGCCAACTTAATATTCCGTTTGTGTCCTGTGCAACTATCAGTGAATGCAATAAGGTCCTTTTTGCCAACTGCCTCATTTTTTAGATGTAGTGATAGACAGGGGTCCAATACCTTAGCTCTGTTGGTAACGTGTCTGTCTATTGAGATAAGGGTCCCGCGTTTGATTTATGGCATGGCCGAAAAATGTATCAATGGTGAAATATGGATTTACCTTTACATAGTGATGGAATAACGGGTGGGAGCTGGAAGTTGTGCATGTACTAGTCTTAAGATATATTATAAGTAGGGACACCAACTCTTCACGAAATGTTTGAAAAGTCAATTTCGAAAACGCTAAAACTGGTTTTAAGTTCAAATAAATCATTATAATGTATTTTTGAGTTCACGAATTAAAACGTTAAAGGTATTTATAAGATAAATCAAGCTTTTTTCACGAGATATTATTATTATTCGTATTTCAAATCTACGAAGCCTTTACCATCGATGTTAACAAATATCAAAGAATAGTCGATATATATACAGTGGACTCGCAAATATGGAATGTAATTTTATTCTCTTCTATATAGACTTAAATAATATACCTAAAAATCTATGCTTTTATTGTACTCCGTTTCAAATATAATGATAAAATATTTATTATGTATTTATTTTGATAGTTTAAAAGTATTCATGGAGTATTTTATTCAACGGAATATTGAATTAGACATTATTTGTATTCCATTTCAGACAAAATATGTTTTGTGATTTCATTGTATCTAATATCTATGTTTGTTCTTGTGAGTGAAAATATTTTATCGGTCTTCATTTATGGTGTGATTGTATATTATATTGGTAAAAAATATAATGTGTAAAAAAGTTTTTATGACGGGATTTTACATATTTATTTACCATAAAATAGGGTCTCTAATTATAAGGCATATTATGAAGTTACGACAGGATTACACCACTGGTAGTGGAAAAATAATATAGCTTGGATAAAAAACTGACCCTAGCCACAGGCTGGAAACAGTAATGGATATAAAAAAAAAGTAAAGTAATAGACAGGAAAACATTTCCTGGGATCCTCTTGAGGTTGCAGTCTCATTTATTCCCAAACATAGATAGGCTTTTTTTTTTATCACTGCGTCTTACTACCTGTTGAGGTTATACGTAATATAATATTTGTTAATTTCTAAATTGTGTACACTAAAATTGCAACAAAATGAGTTTATATTATAAAATTCAAATAATGTAGTAAGAGTTGGAAATGACAAAAATGCCCTTTGAAGGTCGAAATAAACAATAAATGTATATACTACTATTTTTTTAAATTTAAATCTATATATTTATATTATCTATTCATGTACTAATTAACATATATATATATATATCTTACCTATTATTATATAAATATTCACGTAGTTTTCTTCAAATTTTAATAGATGGGAAAAGCCAATGGGGGAGAAACATAATAAAAAACTAACCTTTACTTTGGACCCAAAGTAAGGAGCAACAGTGTAATAGTTCTCGGTGGCTCAGTCCCAAATGTAGGTCTCAACCACACACCAATGGGGTGGTGGTCACCGTGGTAGTCAAATTTAACCTATCTTATCAAATGGACGTGTTCAGAACGTCATTGGACAGGCAGGCAGTGCACTGGCCAGCCCAGTTCTACTTTGTGTTGCTTGGCACCGCGGCAGTCAAATTTAACCCATGTTATCAAATGGACGTGTAGATGGGCGTACCCATGGGGGGCAGGGGAAGGAAGCTACCCCCTGCCCCCCCTGGATTTTGTATGCCTATACCTACTGTTGTCGATAAAAGTTATGTTACAGTCACGTTACGACGTGAAGTGCCAGCTGGATATTTGTACATATCTATAAACCACACAATTACTGTTGTGTAATTTTGATTATTCTGTAGAGTATTTATCCAGGCATTTTTTAGAATAATTATAATCGCACGGTCTGGTGTGAGCCCCGGTGAAGTTCCAGCCGGATATTTGTATATATCTATGGAATCACTTAACCGCTTTAAATGTAGGTTTCTGTGTAAAATATTTATTCAAGCAAGTTTTAGCATGATTTAATCATGTTTTGTGAGTCTCGGTGAAGGACCAGCCGGATATTTGTCAACAACTGATTCCATAATTAATTCTATCTTGTAGGATATCAACCGGGAAAATTGCAGTATGATAGACCTAGGTTTTGGGGTTCGAATCCCTGTTATTATTATTATTATTAGCACCACGTCTTACTACCCGTTCGGGTTATACGCACTTACGCTAATGTGTAATGGTAGGATGATTGTGAGATGAAATGAAGGACCTACAGTTTAACGTGGAATCCGAACCATGGTGGAGGCCTGGCATTCCCCACATACACAAGATGGCTTGTCAGAGGTGAAGGAAGGGTTTGGTAATGAGATAAATATGTGCCGGGACCAAGGATTAAATCCCAGACCCTCAACACAGAAGTCCGACACCTTACCCCTAGACCACCAGGTCACCGAATCCCTGTTAAGGTTTCGAATGGATGTTGTGTATATTTTATCTAGGATATTTATAACCCCATAAGCGATTACAGTGTATTTTGTTTTAACTAGGCTTACGTAGTTTTTATATCAAGGCAGGTTTTAACATTAGTTTAATCAGGTGTTTTATTGTGAGTCCATGGAAATACTGACAGGACTAGCTATAATGGATTTTGTGGATCAGCCAGAAGGTGATATTTCGTTCTTCCGTGAAGGGGATGATAAAATCTAGTGAACTATAGGAGAATATTTATAAGTAACATAATCTTAACTATTTCAACCATATTTACTACTAAATACTGGTTGATAGTTATTAAAAAGATACAAATTTAAGGTGATTCAACCATATTTGCTTGGAGGGAGAAGTTGGGAAAAAGGTTAGGAAAACGTGTCTCAATATTCCCGGCCAGGATTAGAACCCTGTTTCATCCATCCCTGAAAATGGACCATATAAGAATTATTATTTTTTGTCCGCATGAATAACGAAGCAGTAAAATATACATCATTTACCGTATTTCATAAAATATTAATTTTTCTTTGTAATTTTGTTTAATATATGATATTAAATATTTTATTTTTGTGAGTGTTTCGAGCAGATATCACACTGGTCTATAATCTATTATTAGCTCGGGGCTTTCTTTTTTAAGTTCAATCAATAACGTTTTTACAAACCGAGATTATTCAACAACTCTCAGACCCACCCCGTTAGCGTAGTTAGCTGACACGCTAGTTTACTGCTTAGCTTGACTGACAAGGATGTGGAGAATGATTTCTAATATCGCTCGGGTGAACTAGGGTAGCTTTTCCTAAGTGGTTTTACACTCTCCCTCCACGCAAATACGGGTTCCCTTCATCTAACTTCAAACTTTCCAATTCCTAACACATTAGATTAATTAGTACTTAGTTGTATTACCAAAACGGGTAGTAAGACGCGGTGCTAAAAAACAAAACAAAAAAACTTACCTTCAAAAATTGCTTTAAACACTATTTCCTTGTCCTATTGCTTTAAGATTGACTATATGAGGGTTACCCAAAAAACATAAGTTTTCCTGGCACTCAAACATATTAATAAATAGTTAGTTCTGTATAAAAACATACTATCGATTGAGCTAAGCTGTCGCACTATCTTTACGTTAAATAATTCTGTAAATCATGCTCTTGTATTATTCTTGGGTTAGAAAGCAATAATAATAATAAGGTAACCAATAATTATTTGAGGAGTACCTATGAGATTTTAACATATAAGTAGTAATGCAGCCTTCAAAATACATCATTTATTTGCTCTTGAAATTAACTTGGAAGGTGTAATAATTGTTGGCTTACTGCAAAACATAAATGTTTAGAAGATGTATGAATGTTAAATGCATTAGAAACTGTCAGTATTTTGCTAGTGTATGACTTGATGAAGTGAATAATGTGTTCCAACCCTCCTTTTAGACAAGCGCCATTTAACTATTTTACTCTATACGTGGACATTCGCGGCCAGCCAGCACACACAGAACTAACTATTTATTCATATGTTTTGAGTGCCAGGAAAACATCACTGTTTCTTGGGTAACCTTCATATAGTCAATCTTAAAACAATAGGACAAGGAAAGAGTGTTTAAAGCAATTTTTGAGAGTAGGTTTTTTTGTTTTGATTTTTAGCACTGCATCTTACTACCCGTTTTGGTAATACGCCTAAGTACTAATTACTCTAATGGGTTAGGAATTGGAAAGGTTGAAGTTAGAGGAAGGGAACCAAAATTTGCGTGGAGGGAGAGTGTAAAACCACTTAGGAAAAAATACCCGAGTTCACCCGATCGATATTATAAACTCGATCTCCACATCCTTGTCAGTCGAGCTAAGCAGTAAACTAGCGCGTTAGCTAACTACGCCAACGGAGCGGGTCTGAGTTTTTTTTTATAATCTCAATGTGGTAAAAACATTATTGATTGAACTTAAAAAAGAAAGCCCCGAGTAAATAATAGATTATAGACCAGTGTGATATCTGCTCGAAACACTCACAAAAAAAAGTTTATTATCATATATTAAACAAAATTACAAAGTAAAACTATTATGATAGGAAATACGGTAAATTATGTATATTTTACTCTTTGGTGTTCATGAGGACAAAAAAAATATTCTTATATGGTCCATGTTCAGTGATGGATGAAACAGGGTTCTAGTCCTGGCCAGGAATATTGAGACACGTTTACCTAAAATGTTTCCCAACTTCCCTCCAAGCAAATGTGGTTACATCACCTTAAATTTGTATCGTTTTAATAACTATCAACCAGTAATTAGTAGTAAATATGGTTGAAATAGTTAAGATTATGTTACTTATAAATATTATCCTATAGTTCACTAGGTTTTATTATCCCCTTCACGGAAGAACGAAATATCACCTTCTGGCTGATCCACAAAATCCATTATAGCTAGGCCTGTCAGTATTTCCAGGGACTCCAATAAAACACCTGATTAAACTAATTTTAAAACCTAACTGGATATAAAATCTACGTAAGCCTAGTTGAAAAAAAAAATACACTGCAATCGCTTATGGGGTTATAAATATCCAAGATAAAATATACACAACATCCATCCGAAACTTTACCTGGATTCTTACCCCAAAACCTAGGTCTATCATACTACAATTTTCCTTTTTGATATCCTATAGAGTAGAATTAACTATGGAATCATTTGTTGACAAATATCCGGCTTGTCCTTCACCAAGACTCACAACACAAAACATGACTAAATCATCCTAAAACTTGCTTGAATAAATATTCTACAAAAAAAAAACTACATTTAAATCGGTTAAGCGGTTCCATAGATATATACAAATATTCGGATGGCACTTCACCGGGACTTACACCGAAACACCTGATTATTCACAAATAGTGCTAAAGCCTGTCTGGATATTGATCCAGTACAAAAGTAACAACCACACTGCAATTGGTTGAGTGGTTCCAGAGATAAATAAATCCGGTCGTATCTTTAAAAGTAAAACAAACCCTGACAGTATGTATGCGAAATCCTCTTTTAGGAGACAACATGATGAATAGAAACAAATGCACCGCAATAGGTTGTGAAATTCCAGGTATCCTTGGCTATAGAGAGATATTCTTAAATATAGTGCAGAACTACAATATATTTTTACTTGAATATATTTATATCCCAAACTTTAAAAAAGCAGAGATATTATGTAAAGTGGTTTTAAGCTCGTAAATCAAAACAATACTTATCCTTACTTTTAAATTATTATTTAATCCTCCTCACTCTAATATTGTATTATTACTTGCCTACGACATGGCCAGTTTTATTGTCTGGATTTCCATAATTGATTTAGTAAAAAACAGATTTGACAAAAAAAAACACAGTTAACATTATACTTTAAATTTATTATAAAATGATAATAATCAATACAAATCTTAATAAACCACACCTTTTCTTAGTCAAAGTATTAATTATTAAAGCGTTTTACTAATAGTTAATATATAGCCGTTCTGGTAACATTAAATAAAGTATGGAATTGAACTATGCTCCCACAAAGTTATACACAGTCATAATAACTTTGAAGAAACAAATAAATTCACTTTTATAACTAAAATATGTCCAATGGATGAGATTTTATCAATATTTATTTTTTCTCCACCTGGAAATAAAATAAAATATTTTAAATAAGGATTGGGACCCTTAAATTACAGAAGTTTTTTTTAAACTCAGCTTCTTACAAATAAAGTAAAAATCTTTTAGAGTTAATCTGTTATTTAAGTTACATGTGTTGAATATAATAATTAATCATTACTAAATTAATAATTGGCTATAAACAGTATTGAATATTCTGGAAAAGGGAAGACTTGCTTTATGTTACCATGTAAAACCAATCAATGTGGGCAACAGTGTCCAAATAACGTTTGACGTGGATAAACTTTTAATAGATAAAAAAAACACAGCCCGTATGTTAATGAGAGCAAACATAATTAATTAACTTAGCATGTAAATATTAGTTATTGCTTTTATCATTATCACAACAATAAAGTAAATTTAATGGATTAAATCAAACCATTCGGGCATCGCTAAAAGATATTAACCCCTCCCCCATCACTCCTTCCCAACAGTCAAGAAATAATTTAACGACTTAAGGCCTTCTCTAACTTAGGCGTTGGGCGTGGCAAACTATTCTGCAGTTATGTGTGAAGGAATATCATACCTCGCGGGCTCAGTGAATTATAAGTTGCTACCTTTCAATCTAGACGGAGTGTACGTGGTTTACAGGGATCTCTAATTGTCCGGCCATTCACTAATTATAAAGATATACACAATTGTTGTAAAGCACATGTATAGTCAATGGCACAGAGAATCGTGTGTTTCTGCCAATTTTTTTGGCAATGCAAAAACAAATGTACTGGTAGCTATGCAAACAGGCGACGCAAAAATTATTGAAGATAATATAAATGCATTATAAGCTATAGACTATAGTCAATACAATAATTTTTTGCGGAACTCATGATTTGCCATTGATAGGAAAGGAAAAAGACGACAGCGTTTTTCAAGATTTGCTTGAACTAAAAGTTGATTCTGGTGATGAAATTTTGAGCAACCACTTAATAATATTTTAGCACCATGTCTTACTACCCGTTCGGGATATGCGCTTTAAGTACTAATTAAGCTAATGGATTAGGAATTGGGAAGGTTGAATTAGAGGAAGTGAACCCGTATTTGCGTGGAGGGAGAGTGGAAAACCATTTAGGAAAAACCACCCCCAGTTCACCCGACTGAGATTTGAACCTCGATCTCCCCGTCCTCAGCAGTCGAGCTCAAAACGACAAGCGCGTTAGCCAACTACGCCACCGAGGCGGGTTAAACACTTAGAAAAAGGTCATAAAAATGCTCAATATACGTCTCCAAAAATACAAAATGAGATTTTAAACATATGTGGAGTCGTAATCAGAGAAAAATTGGTCGATAATGTCAAAGCCGCAAGTGCCTATAGCATTTTGGCTGATGAATCAGCGGATATAACTGCATTGGAACTGATAGTTTTTTTCAGTGAATCAGTTTTGCGTTAAAAATATGCACCGAAAATAGCATTGGGGCGTGAAACAATGTGGTCTCATAAATACAAAAGTATTTCGATGTTTAAGAAGCATTTTGTCGAAATTGTCAAAGGTTTGGAAAAGCTTTCTCAGGAAGGGAATTCTGGAACAAGAAGAGTAGCTTTTCAGTTGTTATCCTTAGTTGAAAAAACTACATTTATATTGGCTTTATGTATTATAAACAAGTACAATTCCCTGCTGCAAGCGGTTGCAAACACATTGCAGTCTAAAACCCTGGACGTAATTAAGTGTGCAGAGCACATCCAAACCCTAACAACTTCAGTTGGAGAACATAAGCGTTCTTCCGAAGAAGGGAGGAAAGAATTATTAAAATCAGCTAATGATATTGCTAAGGCTTTTAACCTAGAGCTGCGACTTACAAGGACAGCAAGCCGCCAACAATATAGGGCAAATCATTCCACTAGTTCATTAAGCCCGTATTTTCGTCGTTCGCTATACGTGCCCTATTTGGATTTGTTATCATCCTCATTAGAGGCTAGGTTCAGCAAAGATCTATCACCAGCGTTTGCTCTTTTATTGTTACACCCTGCTCAGATAATAAAAATTACAGCTCCAGAATTTTAAAAATGTATGGAGGAAGTATCAAAATTTTATGAATTAGAAGAGATCACATCAGAAGCCGAACTGTGGTGCACTTTTTTGAGAAACAAGCAGGAGAACTTTGAATATTTGGGGATAACAGAATTAATCCAACTAGCAGAATCTTTTTAATCCAAAGGTGAAAACAGCCCTAGAAATTTTACTGGCAATGCCTTTATTCCACGGCTACAATTGAAAGGTCATTCAGTACACTCAGACGCGTAAAAACATGGCTGAGATCAACAATGATCGAAGACAGGTTAAATGGGCTTCGTATGCTCAGTGTACAAAAAAAAAATTGTAAACAGTGTGAGCAATTCTTTCAGGGGAGACGTCAAAAACTGTTTTGCTGAAGATCCTCGAAAATACTTTTAAAATAGATGTCTAACTAAACAATTTAAATTAAATAAATGCATGTTTATAGTTATTTAATTGACTACCTATAAAGCACCTAATGTTTCGTGTAGGTGTCTTCGTTTAGTGTGTAGGACAAAACAAGCACGGGGGACCCGGCTTAAATAAATTTTCGATTTGCCTCCCCCCCCCCTCCCCCCTCTCTGGGCCAAAAGCTGGGTACGCCCATGGACGTGTTAAGAACCTCAGTGGACAGGCGGGCAGCATAGCGGCTAGTCCAGTTCTATTTTTCTGTGGCGGTTAGATGCTGCAGGTCGAGTTTAAACGTTGTTCACGTCAACATTGTCAAATATTTAGAATTCATAAAGAGTTATCTGAAAAATGTTTTAAAATAGTGAATGTGCATGGTGTTTAATCTGTCTCACTGCGACTACAAAAATATAAGAAAGAAAGATAAATGCTGGAATTAATTAATCATTTCACTAGGATAAGCATGTTAATTGTGTGAGTTTACATTTTCTTTAGTTTATTATTAAAGAAAAAAAGGGGGAATGAAAGTATTTTGCGTGGCATCTTAGCTATTTACGTTCCAATATTATCTGACTTACTGTAATTCGTAAATGAGTGCTGCCAAAATTAAGGCTTCCACCTCTAGTGGCGTTAAATTTCGATAAATTTCTTGAAATTACATGATGTCTTAGTAGGTTATATATAGGCCGTGAAGTGACCACTCCAATATGCGCGATCGTGATCGCCACCACACCTGCGTTAGTGTGTGGAGAGCTAAAATTCAACCTTCCTCACCCCTAAAACATTGGTGTAATTATTACATATGAACAGTGCTCGATTTGGGCCGGAACGCCATTTTGCTTGATACGAAAAAATATTACTAGTGTTCCGATTGATACAATACAAGTTTAAAGCGTTCCACAAGCGCATAAGAGCGCTACTTCTTCGTTCTTACTATCGTTTTCCAAATGGATCTCTAATCTAGTCTGAAATAACCTAGTTCCTACTAAGTGTCTGTATAGTGTATTGGATTTTGAATAGACCTAGACACTAATTACTACGCGTCTGTATATTGTATTGTATTTTATATTACACTGAGTTTTCCAAGAATTTGCTTCACAACAGAGACGACGATTCATACAAGTCAATGAATTCAACACAAATATTTACAGATATTGTCTTTCTCCTCCCCTTTTGTAGACTTTATTATGGGGATTGTGTTTGGAAAGGGCATTTGCTATTTATGTTCGTAGGTATAATATTTATACCTTAAGTTTCATATGGTTTTTCATAGTGTAAATGCAGTAGCGATTTGAAGTTATGAAATATGTGCGTAAAATTTTATCTATCTACACTATTTCCTTGCCGTGTATGTCTAATAACTATATATATTTTCTTCAAAATATTTATTGCATTGAATGAAATGAAACATGACACACTGTGTCCGATTGAAGGCGGTTAAATCTTTAGAAATGTTGAGCGTGTTTAATAAAAACTGAGTCTGCTCAGTAGAGTCAGAATCTACATACAAATTAAAGTCTCAATATGCGATGTCTGAAATATGCAAATACATACAAAATTATACATACAAAATGTAACCACGCAGGTCATACTGCCAATATTTGTCTTTTAAAAAACATTATCCTAGTGTGGTCCGAAATAATACTTAAATAAATTAAAATTAGCTCGTAAGAGAAAGGGCTTCACCCCGGCAGGCTTAGTAAGCCGGTGGTCGAAACAAACACATACTCGGGCTGTCACGAGGATAAATAAAATTAGGAATGAAGTTATCCGGGAAAGAATAGGAGTACATCGAGTACATGAGATAGTAGGGGAAGCAAAACTTAGATGGTATTGGCATGTAATAAGAATGGAAAAGAGAGGATGTCGAAGAAAATGTTGGAAATTAAGTATTTAGGAAAAAACCTGCAAGGGGGGCCAAGAAAGAGATGGGAGGAGCTGATATTAGAAAGTGTAGAAGTTAGAGGAGAAGAATAGAAGCAATTAAAGGATGAAGAGTGGTATAAGAATCGAGGAAGATGGAGGCCTTTTACTAAACTGACCCGGCCACAGGCTGGATACAGTTGTTGATGATGTTGTTGATGATGATAAAGGGTTTTACATTAAAGAATATAATATCTGGTTGTTTCTACCAATTTAATTAAGTGTTTGTTACAAAACACTTACAATTGAAACAAAAAAATTTCATATGGATTAAATATTAATAATTCCTAACATTCTCATAATTTTTCATAACAATGTAACACAAATAATTTTTCGAATTTTCTGGTGCCATATTTTGCCTCTTCTGTAGAAACTTTTGTAGGATGTAACTCCTTTTTACTTCACAAGAAGGGATTGGAGAATGTTTTTATATCTAATAGTAATTCAATTAGTTTTCCTTTGGTATTTTCCTCACAAATGATAGGTATCCCGTGACCTGTCGGTCTAGGGGTAAGGTGCCAGACTTCTGTGCCGGGGTTCCGGGGCTCTATCCTCGGTCCAGGCACAGATTTATTTGATTGCCAAACCCTCCCTTCACCTCTTACAAGACGTGTATTAATCACAACTTGTGAATGTGGGGAATGCCAGGTCTCCACAATGGTTCGGATCCCACGTTAAACTGTAGGTCCACCATTTCATCTCACAATCAACCTACCATTACACATTAGCGTAAGTGCGTATAACCCAAACGGTTAGTAAGACGCGGTGCTAATAATAATATTAATAAATTATAGGTATCCTTCACATGTTTCAAGTGTATTATTTTTTATAAAAATAAAAGAGATGTGAAGCAATCATTCTAACAATGTAATGTTTATATTTTGATTTCAACAAGATGTAATTATTAATTATTTTGGTGAAAATTATTAGTTTTGAATTTGATTATAGGTAATATAGATAAATAATAAATATTATAAGGTTTTAGACTAGTGCCTACCTACATTGTTAAATATTTGATACCGTTTTATTGTGGCAGTATATTTTTCGTTTCAATATAAATCAATATAAATTAATTGTACTTATCAATGAATTAGATTAGTATAGTAAACTGCAACGTGATATTCATTTTACTGAAATCCAATTAAACCGGCATGGCCTAGCATTCAACTTAATGAAGTGTGTATAGATAATGAAATAGGTTCATGCTGTAGAATAGATTTAAGATTTATTGGTTGTTAGTTGTTACCGTTCCGGTTAAAATTTCCCAATTCAAACACTGCATATGCATACAACTAGAACGAGTTTGAAGACACGGAGATAAGAGAAAGAAAAAAAGCTCAAAATTTAAATCATAAATGTTGAATGACAAATAAAAATGTTCGGCTGCAAGTCATAGTGTCAAAGCTGTTTAAAAAATGGGAGATTCAGTTTTGTTTCACCACGTTCTAGTACACTTTAAGGTTGTACGCATACATTATCCCTAATAAAATAAGGATAAGGAAGCTTTAATTTAATAGGAAATGTATCTGCATTTTTGTGGAGGGAGAGTGGGACACCATTCGGGGAAGAACACTCTCAGTAGGCCTACACCCGACAAAAATTGGAACCCCGATCTCATTATCAGCAATCTAGTACAACAAAGTAGTAACGCGTTATACCATGAGACCACCGATGTGGGGTTTAAAAAATATTAATGTAGATAAAGGTATACGCCAACATGAGAAATTCAAATCTATAGTTATACGTATGGAACTTTATTTAAAATATATAATAAATTGTACTATCTTATTTCAAACTCACTCAATTAGGCTAGAGGACTTAGGAGTCAGTATCGTTTTGTCGGTTTTCCGATGACAAGGAGGGTGGGGTCTTAATCTCTGCCAGGAGTTTTTTTAAATATGTTTTCTCACTCACCTTTCATGCCAATGAAGCTATACATCTTTTAATCTTTACCTTCCAGTATTAAAGATATGCGAATAGCTCAAACGTTTTGTGAGACACGGTTCACGGAATTTATTGTACACCAAGTACCATTAATATAGATTTAATTTATATCATCAAAAAGAAAAAAACAACAATTGGGAATTGTAAATATACGTGATTGTAAAGTGGACGGGAAACAAACCAAACTATGAAATATATCATTCTCAGTGCATCCAGTCGGGGATTTAACCTAGATCTCTCAAGTCATTCAAGCATGCTAATGAACATTAAACTCTTCTGAGCAGTTTGTTTTTAATGCTGCACTAAGATGCAAGTGTACTCCGTATTAGCAACTCAATTTAATGAAATTAAACAAATTGTAAAAAAGCGTAGGGTTTTCAACATTTTTAATAATGCGGGATCCTATCATAAAGTACAATTTTCATAGAAAGGGCCTTATCTGACAGCTAAACGGCTAGTTTTTGTATAAAAAATATTAAAAATAAGGTGGCTTTATTTTCTGGTTTGTAGCATTAGGCTACAAGAATGTAAGAAATATATTTATTACTTACCCCGTTTCACCACCCCCAGCGTCGGTGCACCACACGTCGGGAGAAAACAATAACACGACTATGCATACCCGAGACAAAGTTTAGACTGATCGCCGCGGAAAGTTTCAAGACACGCCCAATAGAGTTGTATGTGTTGTGAACTTTTGGCAAAGAACTCGAGTTGCAAAGAGTTCAAGTTGCAAAGATATGATACTCATCGATGTTTTCGAACAGTCCTGGAGCTCTGAGAATAGTGTAGAAGCAATTGTAGGCATGTGTATTAACTTCTCGAGTGTTCCATTTGTTTTCCTCCACCCAATATCCCGTTATCTAATGTGCTCTGAGCTGTTTTGCATATATAGTGCCGACCGGGCAACTTTTCGACACTCTTGGACTTGGTTATATTTGAGGAAGGAGAAGCTATGGCTTAGTATAGACAAAATTTAAGATCAAAATTCTCTTTTGCTTCATAATATTTTTATTTTTTGTATAATTATGTTTTTTATTTAACTTTTCAGAATTCTCTTTCAGCTATCACTTTACGTATTTTATATAAAAAAGATCAGTTGTGTAATTCATTAAATTAGATGTAATTTAATTAAGTTGAACTTATCGATTGTTAAGAGGATATCGATATAGTAACTGGTATTGATGCGGACCGATCTAGTATTTGGAAAACTATCGATGCTTTAACTTTACTATATATATAGTCAGTATTTAGTTTTTGTCAAAATCGATAAGTTCCATGATTGTTGTTGTTTTTTTAAATTATTTTGCAAACAAAAGAAACTTACGATAAGGGCTAAACTTTGCATTATGCTCGGAAAGTTTTCTTTTGATAATAATGTCACAAAAAATTAACTTATTATTATTATTTGGGTTGAAAATGTCCTATGGGATATGTTATGATTAGGAATTGTTTTAGTGTTAATTGTATAATGGCAGGTAGGTAATTAAATTAGAGATTACAAAGAATATTTATGGGCTCATTCAATAAATTGTAGATGTAATTTTGATAATTGACCTTTTTGAGAATAACGTAATCATCTTAGTTGTTCCGTAAGGAAAGTTGTGGATTGATGTTATTGTTATTAGCAAATGTTATGAATGAGCTGAAACCTTATTTACTATAATGATGTTCTCTACTTCTGGTGTTTAAAATAAATAATTAATATACGTTCTAACATCTTTTGAAGCTGCCAGAATAATTTAACTAACTTCTCTGTTGATCGCTTCATATTCATCACTAATTTTATATCAAATTAAATTCTATATTGAATAAATATCAATATAAAACCACTTCAATCATTCCTTAATGTTATGACTCACCATACACTTAGGTCCATTTATACTTGTGTGTACTATATCTTTTTTTTAAATTTTGGACATTTCTATTTATGAGTTCTATAAGGACGACCGTCTATAAATTTACTCCCGCAACTAGTGTGAGTTGTGTGATCTGAGTTTTCGGATGTTTGATCTCAGATATTCAAAAAACTGAACTCTAACCACTCACTCCTATTGACACCTTTTCTGCTCCTTTTTGTTTATTGTTTTTTGAGCCTCCTATCTATTTATTATTTTTGTTAAGGAGAGTTCAGGTTTATAAATTGTAAATGCAGTAAATGCGCCAAATTTCCTATGAATGGACATATCTTACAGCTTGAAAAAGTATCTATTCTCCATTCACGGTAGGAATTACTCTCTGAAAGGTCTTTTTTCCTACCAATATCCTACTATATATTAAGAGTTCTGGTAGGGAAAAAGGCCTTTCAGAAAACAATTCCTACGCTGAACAGCTATTAGATTCACTTGAACGTATTCATAGGTCAAGTAATTTTGTCTGCATCTGTCACTTTTGATATATATTATTATTATTATTATTATCATCATTAGCACCGCGTCTTATCACCCATCCACGTAATACGCACTTACGTTAATGTGTAATGGTAGGGTGATTGTGAGATGATATGGAGGACCTACTGCTTAGCATGGGATCCAAGCCACGGTGGAGGCCTGACATTCCTCACATTCACAAGTTGTGATTAATACACACCTTGTCAGAGGTAAAGGAAGGGTTTGGCAATCAGATAAATCCATGCCGGGACCGAGGATTGAACCCCGGACCCGATAGATATTATTAATACCTAAATCACTTATCATAAAGGCAAATGTTATCAATGCTGGCCATACAAATATTGTTCATATTTTATAAAATATAACCTTCATAGCAAAAATTGATATTACAGTTCGTTTATATTATGATCCTATCCTATAATCTACACCATAGTGGAATAATGCAAGGTAGGCTTGTTACCTTTCAGGGTAGACGAAGAGTCTTAAGTCAACAACCGGACGGTTGGTTTGATGTGATCTCTATCCATCCAACAATGGGCATGCACTCAGACCTTCAGCTGGTTAGTGCTACCTGCACCATCTGGTAGACACCCTATGTACTAGGAGAGATCAGGAAATGATGGGGTACCCATTGCCTTCCACAGTGAATATCCATGAGCGATCGTGAAGGGACCTACTAGTTTCGCCAGAAAGATATTTTCACAAAACTTTCAGGGTTCTTTTACATGCCACAATCGACATGGGACTGACGCGTTTACTTCCTTTCCGAAAGAAGTTGTGCTACGAATTTTTATCGACCAAGAAAAATCTGTTGACCCCAGCTGGGTTTTTCCCCACGAAAAGAGTACATCCCTTGTATTTTGCGGCATCCTTGGTATGTAATTACCTTTTGGCCAGACACTATGAGCTAAGGATAGCCTTAGTAGAGGGAGTACGTAAAATACAAATATTCTTAAAAAATATACTATCTAAACACTAAATTAAGGTAGGATTATTTTATGTTTATTGTCAGCGCATCTTACTTCCCGTTTGGTTTGTACGCATAATTTTAATTAAAAGAATATTATTTATCGACACAATACTTTAAAATTTTATAAAACCACTACCCCATGTATAGGATTATTAATTTATTTCGTGAAACATTTAAAAACTCTTAATTTTTATAAATTACTATACAGATACTATACTTTATTACACTTAAATAAAGGTCATTTCTCCAAGTTTTTTTTATATAATTCCCAAATGGTAAACGCAGATGCGGCAGACATCTAGACCAGCGGTTCCCAAACTTTTTGAGTCGCGGAGCACTTCTCAGGAGAGAAATTCGTGACGGAGCACAATCGTTGCCCTTAGTCCATGTTTATTTTTGGCTGTTTTTACGTAACTGCATTTTCAAGCTGCTAGACAATTTTTTTATCATATAACAAAAGCAAGAATTATTTTTCGAATTCAAAATAGCTTATATTTTGATCCATACTTAATGTTCCCATTGAAAGACATTGAAACTTAGAACTTTACGTTTTTTTTTTCTCTAAAAACTAATTTTGCACATACGTGTATTCGGCATAAAGGCGAAGATATTTTCACCTAGCACCTACATAGGTAGTAACCGAATTACAGCATTATTTGCTCTGGAAACGAATTTTTAAGCATTTGGACATGTTAAGGTGGGGATGCAGGGGACGCAAGAAAAGGGGAGTGTTTTTGCATTTTTTATAGCAATACTTTTTTAGGATAAAATAAATTAAATATTGCTTCTATAGAATCATAGAGCTTAATTTTATTCACATGGCGAGATCAACATTTCTTGAATGTCTGTCAAGGATGTCCTGGAATTTAATAACAAATTTTTCTCTTCATTTGAAAAGTTTCTTAGATAATGCTGCTCTGTTCACGACAGATATTCAACAACTAATGAGGTCACCATGTGAAGAAAATTAAACTCTATGTTTTTATAGAAGCAATAGTTTTCTTATTTTGGCAAAAAAAAAGTTTTGCTCTAGATCTAGAAACTTTAAATTAACTCTCCTTAACTGGCATCCGCTGCATACTCACCTTAAACATCAAGTTTTATTCATTATAAATATTTTTTCTACTCTAATTTCAGAGAAATAAGGAACTTACTTAAATACATAAACGAAAACCAACAACAAAAAACATAAAGTAATGCAACACATTTGAGAACGAATTCAAAACAGGTAGTGTAAATATACAATACTACTCACCTATATAAGGTATTGCAGTTTCAAAATAAAAAATGTAGCTTGGTATCGAAAAAGAACGATAAAACATAGCCAAAGAACTTAGATTCTAATGAGAGGGATGGGACTGTTTTGATTTGCACAATGTGGCTATATCTGGTTTAATTTGGGACAGCTGCAACCGAATATCTGGCTCTGCATTCAGGCGGGATCTATATTTTGTTTTAGTAGCCACATAAGCAGAGAATCCTGATTCACATAAGTAAGTTGTTGTAAAGGGTAAAAGGATGATTTTCGCTTTATCTGATAAAACTTTAAATTCGTCTTTTAGCTGACACCAAAATTCTGTTAGTGAATTCTTAGTTGCAAAATTATATTTTACCACAGAATCTGATGTCAAATCAATCATACACTCATACTGGTGTGATGTCAGACAGGCTGGCTTTTCCGACACAGCAGAGTATGGGTTTACAACCCAACAGTTCTCTTTTATTTTATCGTGGAATTCTTCTGGAAAATAACAGTTGAAACTATCAAGCAAATTTAGCAGATGAACGTGAAACTCATTAAAGATATATTCGGGTACGTCAGAATCTAGTTCTTCTCTAAATTCTTTTACCATTGGGAAACTGTCTAGATTTAGATTTTTCATTGAATCCGCCCAAAACTTTATTTTCTTTTTAAACGCTTGTACTTTATCACTGGCGTCAAAAACGGTTACTATTTTTCCTTGAAGTGAGAAACTTAAGTCATTAACATTTTTAAAAATGTCTGCTAAATACGCCAATTTCATAACCCAATGCTCATCACACAGCCTGTCTCCCAAAGCGAAGTCGTTGTCAATCAGGAAGGTTCTGACTTCAGCCCTCATTTCAAAGAGCCGAGTCAAAGCTTTGCCACGAGAAAGCCACCTTACTTCTGTGTGAAGAAGTAAAGACGTATGTAGACTCCCCATGTCTTCACCCAACAGCTTGAATAGTCTTGTATTTTTAGGTCTAGATTTGATAAAATTAATTACTTTCACGCTTTCGTCCAAGACTTCTTTTAGGAAGGGTGGCATTTTTTTCACAGCAAGGGCATGGCGGTGGAGGATGCAGTGGCTACTGCTGCATTCCTTGACTTTTTGTTTTATTCTTGAGATAGCACCGGACGTCTTCCCAGTCATGGACTTTGCGCCATCCGTGCACACATCAACGCAATTATCCCATGGGATGTCACTCACTGTGAAAAATTCTTCTATTAATTTGAAAATTTCAGCGCCAGTTGTGTTAGTTGGTAAAGACTTGCAGAGAAGCAGATCCTCTTGAAAAGACTCCAAGTATTGGTAGCGTACAAATACTATTAAAATTGCCAATCCAGCCACATCCGTTGATTCATCCATTTGGAGCGAAAACTTAGTGCATTTTATTCGTGAAAGTAAAGTAGCTTTCACATCCTCTGCTAAGTCCCCGATTCGTCGCGAAATCGTGTTATTTGACAAAGGAACGGTGTCTACTAGTTTCGTGGCTTTTGCATCCAGCATACATTCAACTATGTCCTTTACAAAAGGCTTTATAAGGTTTTCAGTGATGGTATGGGCTTCGCCAGCTTGAGCAACTCGGTAGGTAACTGACAAGTAGGACGCCATCAAAGTCTGTTCATTAACTGTTTTTGAGTGATAAGATATAATTTTCTGGACTTGTGTAAGTTCACCATACTTCCTTCTGAAGAAATCAGTCGGTTTGCCCTTGCATTCTGGATGGACCCCCTCAAAATGACGGCGCATTTTTGCTGGGAACATCGCACTGTTTGGCAAAACTTTCATGCAAACTACGCACTGTGGTTTGTTGTCACTAGTCTCAACAAATCCAATATCCAAGTAGGAATCGTGATACTTCCTTTTTATAATTTTTTTACCTGTGGCACTGATCTCCAAAGAACTAGTACTAGGCAGTTCTTTCAACAGTTCAGAAGTTTCTGTCACACCTGCTGTCGCTGATTCGTCTAAAAACCCTTCATCCTGTCCAGCAATTCTAGCATTGGCAACTGCTCCATCTTCTTCCACACTACAATATAAAAATAATATTCGTATCATCTGGGTAAATAATATTAATGATAATAATAAATGTCAAGTATTTAATAAAACAATTGATCAAAGAACCATTGCTCCTAAATTAACGTTGAATATTGTTTAAGAATGTAAATGTTTCTCGCATGTTTGCTCACAATGCTTGTTAAATGTGAGTAACCATCTTATCCTATCGCTTGGTGACATCAAATTGGCTGCAGCTTCAAGGTTAATACCAATTAACAGGCCAAAATTCGAAAATAACCTGAGCTGAAATCTATTTTTGTTAAAAGTGCAACAATATGTACAACATGCAATGCATATACTGAAAAGTCTTTATTTACTATTTAATTTGTATAAAGTTGTATGTACCTTAGTCCCTATCTCTTCTTTTAGGTCCTGTGTTATTGGCATCCAAAGCTGTTACTTGTTTTAATGACACACGCTCTTATTCTAGCAGACCCCAATAGATAAACACTATTCAACGTTTAAAAAAAATGCATCTAACATAATATTTGTACATAACTGTTAGCTGTTGATGCTTCCATAGCTACTGGAGGAACTGTGGCGGAGGTTTTAATAGTCTTTTTTAAGGATCCAGACTTCAGCCAGCGATCCATTGAAAGCAAATCTATGATATTTTCTAAATCACTACGTAGGTGCTCCAAAAAACCTGTAATGGCAGGTGTTTCGTCCTCAAGAGGGAAGATCCATTAAAGTTATTAACGTAATTATTTAAAAAAAATCACACAACAAAAGCATTCGTGAAAAAATAACACCGCACTGCAATATGACTCGTTTCGACTCTCGACTAAACATTGAATGAACTGCAACAGAATGAATGAGCGAAGAAACAAAGAGTTTTTAATATACAATAAAGACTTTCCAGAAAATTCTGTAAAAGTGTCAAAGCTAACAATCGGATCTTTAAGTATGGTGAAGCTCTTATTGAGCCGGGATTAGCTTGCGCCATTGAGCCTATCTGTCTGGTTTCGCCGCGTGAAGTCTGTGTGCTTCACGGATTTTCTCAATGTTTTGTGTGGTTCCGAGAAGGTGCGAGCGGGTAAACCTGACTGAGGTGCCGCATGACAATGCACTTTGGATCCATAATACTTGCTATTTACTCTGCTTTACGGCACGATGCAGGAGCTAAATTATTTCTACACAATACTTATCTAAAAACAGTCCATGACCGCACAAATAAACAATTTTGAGATCTTGTCACATTTATTTTATTTTTATTTACAATCTCCCCGCGGAGCACTTGGAGATGTTTCGCGGAGCACCAAGTGCTCCGCGGAGCACACTTTGGGAACCGCTGATCTAGACAATAGTCCATTTCATACCACACGCGTGTATGTCACGGTCAATCAGTGTCACAGGTCGCGGTGTTACGGTTTCCAAGTTCCTGGAGATTAGCAGAGAGTGGAGGCACAAATATGGTATTTATCACGAATCCCCATAACCCTAAAAAATAAACTATCATAGGCTTGTTTGGCACACTCTTTAGAAACCACTTAAGTAAAGCCAATTTTAAGGAAATGCATGGACAGTGACCTGGGAAGATAATTACTAACGTTACAGTGTGTATATAATTAACCCATGTAATATTTTAGGACTAACGCCAACATTGTTGTATGGTTGTGAAGCGTTGATTTGTCAGGAAAAACACAAGATAAAGGTTAATGCAGTTGGAATTAAATATCTAAGAAACGTATGTGGAAAAACCTGTATAGACAAAGTCAGCAATGGATGGATGCTGAAGGAGTGTGGTTTGAAAGAAAATCTAATATATCCATGTGAAAGAAGCGTCTTCCGATGGTTTGGGAATGTTGAGAGGGAAGTGAGGAGTGAGTGACGAGTAAAATATATGAAAGTATAATGTATAGATCAAAAGGAAGAGGTAGGCCATGTAAGATGCGGCTAAATTCTGTAAACGAGATAAACAGTAAGAGTTTTAAGAATAAAATATCATGTATGACTTGGCGTATGGATGGTATTTATTTATTTATATTTTAGCACCACGTCTTACTACCCGTTCTGGTTATACGCTTAAGTACTAATTACTTTAATGAATTAGGAATTGGGAAGGTTAAATTTAAAGGAAGTGAACCCGCATCTGCGTGGAGGTAGAGTGGAAAACCACCCCCAGTTCACCTAACCGAGATTCGAACCTCGATCTCCCCGTCCTTATCAGTCAAGCTCAACAAGACTAGCGCGTTAGCTAACTACGCCACCGAGGCGGGTATGGATGTTATTGAAGTGAAGAGAGTATATAAGGGGTGTCGGGAAAATTGCGCCTCCCCAGAAAAAATGGAAAACTGCGTGCTCGCACGAATCGTCACACTAATAGGTGGGAAAAGTACACCCACACGACCTTGTCTGTCTCACCTAAATAATTTTAACAAGGTCGTGTAGGCACACTTTTCTCAATTTACTCACGACCTTACCATTTTCACCGGCATAGATCGGTTCAACAAATCCTTTTTTTTTAGGAGGGTGGGTATTTCAAATTAACTCATCGCACATCACGAGGTCTTGAGGAAGTCAAAGTACATCGATTCATCGCACCTGTCTCTTTGTCTGTTGTTTAGGTAAAGTTAGGGTTTTCAATGAAATAAATATTAGTGGGTATGTGTAAGCATTTCATGTGAACGTATACATTGAAGTTACCAAACTAATTATTGACAATCTCTTACTCCATTTTTTGAATTAAGGCTAGACTCTTGAAACACTTTGTTAGGTCCTTGGGTGTACTTGTTTTGTAAGTGTGTGGGGCGCACTTCCTCACCTAATGGTGTGATGATTGATAGGAGGGCGCAGTTTTCCCCTTTTTCTGGGAAGGCGCAGTTTTCCCGGACGCAATTTTTCCTGATTCACACAAGGGTAGGGAAGTGTGGAGAAAAGGAGTGAAGAAAGAATAAGTAGAGAGTTGTTTTTGAGCTATATGCACAATTTTTTTACTACCCCATAAAGGCACGATGTGATTAATTATGTAGAAATGATTTGAGTCCTAGTCTTCTGTCAACAGTCAAACCTGCTAATGATGTATTACTCTCATAGTCGAGTATCAGTGTTTGTATTCAATGAAAAAGTACAGTTTTCTTGCAACTTAATAATTCTCATTGTCTTTTTTTCAGATTCGTGGACTGTGTGACTAGAACAGTGGTTCTCAAACAAGATTCAACAGAAAATAAAGCTTCCATGAGCTACTTCGCAGGGTTCTGCAAAAAATTCAGATATGTAGAAATGTTTATTAAAGGACTATTTTTATGAATTTTATGAATACGTGATACGATAGAGCAATGAAGCTAGAACATGCTGAACTACATTTGATTCATTTTGTATTGGTTGGAGAAAAAGATTACCCTAATATTGTTAAAATGTGTCTGAATGTTCTGAGACAATTTTACACTACACACTTTTGTGATAAAGAATTGTCTGCTCTTACCACAACCAAAAATAATAAACTAGATGAAGAACTGTCGAAGAAGAACTTCGTGTGTGCTTATCAAATAGTCATCCACGGAATAAAGAATGGGCTAAAAGCACAAAACACAAGTTTCACACTGAAGACTTGAAAACAACAAAACTTTTTTTAAGTGAATAATAATATTAGTTTCATAATTTTATATTTTTGTTTGCAATGGTATATAATACAAGACAGTTCAAATAATACTATGAAACGTTTGTTATCAAACAATAATGATTATTACACGCTTTATACCCGCTCTGGGTGCGGCATGGACTAACGCACTATTCTCGTGTTGGACTATACTGCTGAATATGGAGAGATCGGGGTCGGGTGAACAGAGGGTGGTTTTTATTAATGGTTTTCTACTCTCCTTCCACGCAAATAAGGATGCACTTCCTCTAAATTAAATCTTCCTAATCCCTAAACCATTAGTGCAATTAGTGCACAGGCGTATAACCCAAACGGGTTGTAGGACGTGGTGATAATAATATTTAAAAAAATATATATTACCCGCTTTGGGTGCCGAACAGCCAATGACGTCACTCACAATAGAGTGGACTGCCGATGACAGGGAGATCCCGGTATTGTGTAGTGAGAGAGGTTTTTCCTGATTCGCTCTCTATTCGGCCTCTACGCAAATGCGGGTACACTTCCTCTAATACAGCCTTCCTCATCACTAATACACTAGTTTAACTAGTACAAGACCGTGTAACCCAATTGTGTAGTAAGACACTATGCTAATAAACATAAGTGAGATATTTGTCAAATTTAGTTATTACCGCGTAATACATTTTAATTTTAAAAAGGTATTATGATGGCATTCCATAAAATTTCACAATCAATTCCCCAAAAAACAAAAGTTGAGAGCCACTGAAGTGAATAATCGTCCCGCTGGGACCAATTGAATAGAGCTCCACGCTTCAACCGACGTGTGAAAGCCCAACCAGTCAGTCAGCCAACCGCCTGGACGCAGGAAGTTCTAATTGATTAGCGCCGCTGCGTGTCTCGCATACAACAGTAACTGCTAGTGCAGCTACACTGGTGATGTATAGATCTCGATTTTATACTCTCGTTAGGAAGGTTTCCGTATGATCGACTGGTGCAGGTGTAAAAGTCTTACAGCAGGGTATGTAACTTGGTTAGGGTCATGGCCGAATCTAAATACTTATGCAGCCATTTACTAGATATTTATTAAGTTTCATGGCTGAATCTAGATATTTATTTTGGGTCAAGGCCTATTTAGATATGCATTTAGAGACAGGTATGTAATCTGATATTTATTTTGGATCAGGCAGAAGCTAGGACATTTAGGGCCATGGTCGTGACTAAATATGAATTTAGGAACACGGCCGTTTCTATATACTTATGTAGGGACAGGGCCGTACTATATATTTTATTTAGGGGCAAGGTCGTAGCTATATTAATATTTAGGGCCAGGGCGATAACTACATATTAATTTAGGGTCGTGGACGTTAAAATATATTTATTTAGGAGGAGACTTATCTTATAGCTAGAAAAACTACTAGATATACTTTCAAGTACTCATACGCCAATTAGTGTGATATGCAGCTGTTACTGTTGATTGATATTATCAATACGTACAAAATGACGTATATACAATTATTATAAAAATGTGTTCATTCTGGGCCGCAAATGTGTTATTAATTTATAAAATTTCCTTCCTATGAAAATCGGACTGTACCTGGTTGGGTCATGGTGAAGTCCCCCAACAGTCAATGGAAAACACCGCGCCTTTACTATGTAGCGCTCGAGGTTAAACGCCTATGTAATAATTACACTAATATATTAGGGATTAGGAAGGTTGAATTTAGAGGAAGGGTACACATATTTGCTTGAAGGGAGAGTAAAACCATCTAGGAAAAACCACCCTTTAGGCCTCATTACACCCGACCGGGTTCAAATCTTGATATCCCCCGTCATCGGCAGTCTAGTCTATTTCAAAAGTAGCACCTTAGACCATGTGACCACCAAGACGGGTTATCGTGTTTTTGTTTGATAGACTTATTGTCCCTTTTTAGATATTAAATGGAAACAATACAACTTAAAAATATATATACTTGTCTTTTATAAAAAAAAAAAGAAAAAAAAGGAAAATAGCACTCATGCCTCACTACTGATGGATTATAGGAGATACAGTAAGTAGCCCCATGGCTTCTTTGGTGCTGACTGACAACTCACAGCTGACTTTGGACAGTCATTTAGGTATATACCTAAATGTTGATTGTCAGAAGTGACAGCTGCTAAACATATGTTTTTGCAGATAATATGGTTCGGCGTAGGGATACATAATTTGGTCTGGCGACTTTTCAAAGCCGTCAGCTGTGAGCTGTGAGCTGTCAGTCAGCACCAAAGAAGCCATGGGGCTACTGTATATAGGGCTATAATGCGAGGCTTGGCTACTAGCCCAGGGGTCCCGGGTGCGTATTTACATGTCCCAGTACAGAACACTACGCACTTGGAGCGATCTGATTGGCCCTAGGTCATAGCACGGCCTTCAAACAGCGGTCACTTGCCAAGCGCAACAAGGGCATTAGTGTTGCGGCACATATACTAAATCGGAGTTTGCCCTCGGTTTCGCTCGCATTTAACTTATGTAAATTACTTTTCTCCAGTGAAACATCTATACTAGCAAATAATAAATTTCAGACACGTACTATGTATTAGGCGAGGATTTCTATACATTAAGGTGAAAGAGAGAAAGCATATTAAATACATCTATGGTCTCACTGAGTGTTTTATATCTTGTGAATCTGAATAAAAATATAGAACATACATCAAAACTAAACTAATCTAACCTAACCTAAGCTGATATCGTTGTATACAACGCATAATATAGGTATGTATAATATATTACTATATTATTTGCACTAGGGATCTAAATATCAACATATCCATATATAGTATTTACTATAATATAATTATATATATAATTTAGATGTATGCGATGTATATGCAAATTGTATCTATAATAACTATACATACTTTATAATGATATACTAACTATTAACCGTTCAAGGCACTGTAACGTGACACAGCGCGTGGGAGGAGAAAAACGGAGAAGGGGGGTAGGGAGATAGCGGGGTGTAAGGGCCAATCATATCACTCTAAATGCGTGATGCTCTGTACTGGGTTAGGAAATGTTAATACACGTCCCGGGTTCGATTCCTGGCTGGAGCCTTGAATATATTCTTCACGAAAGGGGAACCACCCCAACGGTCACCAGGGTTTGGTTAGTGAGGCTTAGCTTAGGTTTGAGCTAAATATTTCTACTGGTTCCACACCCTCATACTATCACCATACCCTCATCTCATCGGGAAATGGAAAGATATTCCACGGAACGGATGTACGATTAGTACATTCGGGCGTCCTCTGGGAAATGGCACATTGATACGTGCTAATATTTATACAAACTGGGCTACAAATTATGTAGCCCAGACGAGAATTTCTATTATTATTATTATTACTATCATCACCATTATTAGCCAGTTGGTGCTTGCCATGAGTGGACGTGTCTTTATTAAGCTCCGCAAGTGACCTCATTCCGTGTTCACAGTGTTGTGTTCTGTGTGAGTTTGCCTATCCTTAGGCCTGGTGAGTTGATTTATTGAATGTGCTGGGCAGTGAGGACAATTGTGCTAAATGCTCCCGTGCATTCTTTGGCCGACAAAGATTCATTTGGTGTTCTGGCCCTTGCAAAGCAGGGTTTCATCTTGACTGCCTCAAAATTAATGAAGCAGAATATGAGTTTAAAAAAATGAAATTGGGGTATCTACTTTCAAGTGTGACCCATGTAGCAAAAAGGCTAAAGATTCGTTTGGGGACGACACCCTAACAAAATCTACTTCTTCACCCGTTCTTCCAGAGTGGCTGCAGAAGCCGCCTCAGGTAAAGAAGTATTTTGAGGAGTTACTCAAAGCTCCATCAGCTGATCGGGAAGCAGTTATTATACAGGTGTTAAATTCCCTAATTAACATGGTCTACTCAGGTAAAAGATCTGAGCAGCGATAATGCTGTGCTTAGGTCCCAATTTTCGGAACTTTTAGCTTTCAGGACTCCGGTTTGTTTGGTTTCAGACGGAACCCAATGCTCCTTATCTTCAAACTCTTCTATTCCGATTGAATCTTCTCCATCTACATCTCACCTATCTAATTCACTGAATTCACCCGAATTAACATTTAGCCAACGTGTGCAAGGATCCGCCGGCTCAGAGCTTGCGTGTCAGAAAGTTGCTGACTGGTAGTAAGACAGCCACCGACCTACAAACAGTGAACAAAGGTTTTTTTTTAATCTCTATTCGTTACTCGTTTTTCTCCTGAAGAATCTTCCCTGGACATTCAATCTTATCTGGCTAAATAACTCAATCTAGATTACCTTGTTTGTTCAAAAGTGAAAACTAAATTTAAGTCATCTTCCTCCTCCCATATTTCTGTCAAAGAAAATTATTTTCCCATGGCCGTCTGGGTGTCTCATTCCACCTTACTATGAGAAGTTGCTGCCAGAGCAGATAATCTGTGAGGAGTTCCCCTGTGTGTCTGCCCTTGTAAAGGCTGCTGTTGCATCTGACCTTGGCTTTTAGAGAGTTCAACCGTTGAGTGTATATATACTACTAGAGGGATTGAAGAATNGTTCAACTTGAACCCCACTCGTGACCATCGATGTAGGTCTGGAGGATACCTCTCAACCCAGCTCCCAGTGAATAATAGTGGTATTATATTATATTATCAAAATGTTCGTGGTCTACGAACCAAAGCAAGGGAATTAATTACAAATGTTTGTTTGAATTAATTCTCTATTATTTGTTTGGTTGAAACTTGTCTCTTTAGAGAGTTTGTTAATTAAATTTATTTTCCCCCTAACTATAATGTTTATAGAACCGACATGTTATATGATGAAGCTATTGTCTGAAGGGGTGGTTCTGTTCTAATTTCTGTCATTTATTCTATTTCTGGTGTGGCCAGGAGGACTAACCTAGAGAATAATATAGAATGTGTATAGATTGAGGTCTCAACATTTGATCACCAAAAACGGTTAATTGGGAACATATATCTTGCTTCCCAAATAACAGTCGAAGCATTTAAGAACTACTTTACATTTCTTGAAGGTGTTTTGGCTAGCTACCCCTATAGAATAATACTACTCGGTGATTTTAACTGCCCCAAAATTGATTGGAAATATCATGCTCAGAGCATTTCGCATTTCTACATTAAATTAAAAGCTACTCAACTTCTTGCTTTGACTAACATATTAGGATCAGAACAACTTAATGAAGCTGATAATGACACTAACCTCCTTGACCTTGTTTTTTCTCATTTCAACCACCCCTTAGTAACTCATAGCTCTCAATCACTAGTCAATATTGATTCAGCTCATCCCGCCTTATTGATTTAACTTGATGTATCTATTGATACTAAAATTAATTACACCCCCACTACATACGAGTATATTGACTATGCACGTGGTGATTACCTTAATCTTTACAATGACCTGGCCAATGCCGATTGGTCTTGTGTTTATTCTCCTACGGTTATTAATTTGGCTGTAGATGATTTTACCAATTTAGTTCAAAGTAAAATAAAAACGCATATTCCTCAAATTACTATTCTTAATTCATCCAAATACCCGAATTAGTTTTTTCTACTCTTAACTACTATATTAGGAATTTTTTATTTTAAAATGTTTAAACTAACTAATAATGGCGTATTCTCTTCATATTTTTCTCACTTTCGTGAATTAGTTAAAACTACTTTGATTATAGACAGAGCCAATTCATTGGATGAACTCAATAGGAAATAGTATTAAATGCAAACCCAAAGAATTTTGGGAATTTGTTAAAAATAATCGCGTGAATAAAGTTTTCCCGTCTAACCTAGAAATTAGTGGCAAGATTATAGCGGATTCTGTATTAATTCCTAATGAGTTTGGGACCTACTTTCAATCCGTTTATAATCCAGCCTTTTATGTCTTACCCTGCCCCGTTATTGAAACTAGTGAGCCCTTGACACCATGCCACATTACACCCTTGGATGCTGCTAATGCTATAAAAAATTGAGTTCTTCTAGATGTGCAGGGCCAGATGGAGTTCCAAGTTTTATTGTTAAAGGCTGTGCCAGCAATTTCAACCCTTTGTTAGCCTAAATCTTTAACATTAACCTGTCAAATGAAACTTTTCCTCTTACATGGAAACAATCTGTTGTTATACCTATTTATAAACCAATCGGGCAGTAACAAAATTAGGGATAGCCTGGTTTGATAGTAAGAGACGGTACTAATTAAACACTTGTGAGAACTTAACTTTTCACTATTTTCATAACTTTAAATAATACAGTACATTGATAGTGTCAGTTAAACTATAATCTATCTATAAAAAAAAGCTATTCCAACTTATGTAGCTTAACGACAAAATTATATCATCTTTATTTTTATTCCTTTCTCCTTATTTGTTAGTAGCTTACTCTTCTATGATGGTCTCGTTGTTATTATAGATGTTAAACTATCTCCAGGCCCTATTAATAATATAGATGATATTCTCTTTAATACATATTTTAAGAAAGTTTGTAAAAATTTTGAAGTCTTTTATGTAAAAACTTTCTGGGGGCCCATAAAAGGCACATAATAAGACGTCAAAATTTTCACAAACATTTTTATAATATGTATGTATTTAACAAAATTTAATATCTATTCTAAATAATAAGACCTGAAGATGTTGTAAGATAGGAACACACAAAGTTTTTACATATAAGACCTCAAAATATTCACAAACTTTATTATAATATGTAATTAAGATAACTTCATATTTATCATAAATAAGATCTGAATATGGTGTAACATCTATAATAACACTGACACATGTCGTCATAGAAGACTAAACTATTATCAAATAAGGAGAAAAGAATAAAAATAAAAATGTATTATTTTGTCATTTATTACTCCTTACCAAATCAAATATGAACATTATTATGTAATTTAGTTTGCATTATTAAAAAATCTTTCTAATTAATATTCTAAAAATAATTGGTATCATAACTTGATTGGATATTGATACGTAAAAAAAAAATAAAAAGACCAAAGGGAAAGAGTTGGCTCAAATGCTCTTATTATGTAATCGTTGCTGTTATGTATTTCATTAACTTAATTCTAATGTATCTAAAAGATAAGTTTAGTTTTCCAATTATAGTGCACGTACCAAAAAAGTTTCTACTCGCCGATGAATGAAATGTGTATGTTTTACTTTAGATCAAAGGTTATTCCTACAAAATGAAAGAAAGTCCACGGGCAATATAAGGTTATTTTGGGTGTGGCCATATTGTCCAACTAGCTCGGCATCACGAGAGTAGAGTAACTAATCTTCCAATTATTGTAACCACCATTAAACCGATATAAATTATAGGTTGCATTTAGAACTAGGTCTAAGCCATTAATTATATACTTACATTTTACCTTAAGTTTAGTATAAATATTATTCAGAACATTTTTATTTTAATACAAAAATGTACAGAATAAATATCATAGTAATAAATTATATTCAACTAATTATGCACAATTCTCTATATGCTTGGACGTTAACTAGTCGGTTTCAGTAAATCCTTGCTAATTGGGATTAATCGGGGAAAGAGGTCCTCTGGATTGGGCGAGATTAAGTACTACTAAAGCAAAAGAGAACTATATAAAACCAAAATCTTAGAACACAAATAAATGGAAAATTTAATGATAGGCCTGAAGACAGTGCTGATGGAAATAAAATAATAAATATCACTGTAGTCTTTATTTATAGCTATAAAAAGACTATAGAAACTCAGAAGCTGTGGGTTAATTGTTTTTGAAATTAATAATGCAGACAAGAAGAAACTGTAAAGTTTTGTCTGAAGGGACATCTGCTGTAAATCTGCAATTCTAAATATCGTGTGTATTTTAAAGTACTAAACTGTGAAGAGAATTGTTCATTTTTCCTATTTAATCCGGATTATCCGACATCCGGTATAACTATAATAGGATTAGCGAGGGATTACTGCAATACACGGAATATCTATAAAACCTAAAGGCAGCTAGAAATAAAACAATATGTTCAATATTGTCTGCTTTTTTCATTTATGTATACACGTGAAAGTATACATCGGTGTCCGTTATGATTCTCTAAGTCGAATTAAAAAAGAACGATGTGTAAATTATTTTTATATTTAATCCCACGTATCACCAACCAGCCGGTTATCCACATGTAATAATAACCATGGTAGGGTAGAGATTTTATTTATTCAAGCCATATATTTTCCACTAGGTTTGTCGTAGTTTCAAATGCCTTATAATCTATCTTAAGACTAGAAGTGGCACAACATCAAGTCTCCAGCCAATAATTTATCACTGTGAAAGGGTAAAGCCATATTTCAGTCATGTTCAATATTTCGGTGGTGCTGGGAATCGAACCCACGACCCTTAGCTTGGTAGGCAGACATTCTACCCAATGAGCTAAGTTGTCGGATGTTGTAGAGTTGAGGAAGGTAACATTTAGATAAATATATCCATAGTTGCGTGGAGGGAGAATATAAAACCATTAAGGACACGCCACCTTCAGTACACTTGGCTAGGATTAGAACCTTAAGCTCTCGTCTGTCCCCTTTGCTCAGTCGGTAGCGCGAATACCTAATGAACTAACGGTTCCGAGTTTAATTCCTGGCATGGTAATAAATCTATCTTTAGTGAAATTGTTGGGTCCCCTTTCACAGTGATGAATTAATGTCAAGGAGACTAGGTGTTGTGTATTTCCTAAGTAAAATATTTTACTACCGCTTCTTATTACTCGTTCAGACTATATGCTAATGTACTAATTACGCTATTTATTTATGGATGAGAAAGGTTAAATGTATAGAAAGTTTACCAGTATTTGAGTGGATGGTTAGTGGAAACCCGTTTTGGAAATACCACCCTCAGTACACCGGAACGAGATTTAAGCCTCGATCTCAGCGTTATCGGCGGTCTAGTCTACTGTGAAAGTGGTGTCTTAGACCATGCAGCCACCACCAAAATGTTTTTTCTAGAATTATTTTTTTCATAAGTTGTGTGCTTATATAATATCTAGTCGGTTCAGAAAGTACAGTTTAAATATATCAAATATTTTTGTTTTAAATAAAATTACCTCCAAATCATTAGCAAACAAAATGTGATGAGCTTGACGTTTAGTCCACGTGTCAACTGATAGGGGAAGGGGAAGATGGTGCTCTTATAAGTAGTTGGATCTATTCGTTTGTGTGAAAAACCATCTTGTAGAATTCTAGAGTTGTCCCCTAAATTTAATTTAGACAAGCTAAAACTAAAAAATGTAGACGAAGACCAAAAGGGAATATTAGGGGAGATAATGCGCAAGCTAAACGCTCAACGCTAATTTTTGAAGTCAAACTATCAAATGGGTAATTTTTTAAACTTTGAACGGCTAAGATCATGAAAAGGAGTCTCAGAGTAAGATAGTTGCTTGGTAGGATTGATGAGGAAATCAAGGAAATCAATTAGTTCAAACACGATGAGGAGGGGTCCACCACAGCCTTATCTCAGTCTGTTGCGTGTCTTAATAAAGCTAAGGGTCCTAGGTTCAATTCATGAATACCTGAAAAATTAATCAATGGTTTAATGTGGGTTTACCTTCTCACAGTGATAAATTAGCGGTTGGGGGCCTAGTGTTGTGTCTGTTCTAGATTAAATTTAGCTTATAAGTCAAGAACTTAGATAATCAGTATGTTCAGAAATACAAAAGATAAATAAGCATGGATAGGGGTGAAGGAAGGGGACACAGAGATTACGCATATACATATCAAGAGAGAAACAGGGCTTACGGAGGGTGGTGTTTTTTTGTTTAGCTTTCCACTCACTCTTCACGCAACTTTGGGCACACTTATTCTTAATTCAACGTTCATTATTCCTAGCAAACTAGTGTAATTAGTACATATTCGTATAGCCCTAACGGGTAGTAAGACGCAGCACTAAGAAAAAACAAATAAATGAAAGAGATAAAAAAATCCTATTTCTAAGAAAAAATTCTTAGTTCTTAAAACAATTAAGTTTTACTCCCATTGGGACCTATATGTACATTTTTCTTTAATATTGACGATTATTATTTCAATATTGAAGAGGGTCAAGCATATATCAAAATATTGTCTTTGTATTATGAGGAAGCATCTAAAAGTGTAACCTTGCTAACATGATTTAGACTGCATTTTAAACGTTTTATGCAAATAATTTGAGAACCTGTTTCCTTTGGGAAGTGAGTACCAAAGGCGTAGAAATCTAACGGTTTCCCTATGGGTATCTGGTACCTCCCGAATACCCTAAGTTTCTACGCCCTTGGTGAATTCCCCACAGTTCAAAATTAAAGCAGCCACACTACGCCTTTCATATTAGTATAAACATATCACTAATAACAGTTTTTATCTCTAAGATAGTGATATATTAATAACGACCTTACCAATCGATAGTTAAGGACTTGCAAGTAGCATTGGCTAAATCTTCAAAAATGTAAAAATTAAGGAAGAAGAAACGAACTTTATTTATGGTAGTAAATTCCTCCACTTCTTCAACAAACGTGCCAGATATTTATTAATATTAAGTATTGGTGTTTAGCTGACCAACTAAAGATGATATTTAGCTTTGATCTGGAGCTTTTAGTCTAATGACGTGTAGAGTGTGTCGTGCTGCAACTGAGCGGTGGTCAATCGGTAGCTATAGAGAAAATAACATTTTTAATAGCCCTATATGCACCACTAAAATACCAGAAATTAGTTATTTTCCTCGCTTGTTCTTAGGTTGACTAATTTCTCTCCTCTAAAGAAATACCCTTAAGGGGGTTTCTTATGGCAAATGTAGAAGTTCTTCAGATATATTTCTCTCACCCTTTCTCTATTAGTTTCAGGCTTAAATAACCATATGCCAAAATATATAAGAAACAATTCTAGATTCTCAATGAAAGGTAGTCAAATTATATTTAAGAGTTTCTATAAAAGTGTAGATCCAAACAGTATTCTCATTGGAGAAATACCAAAACGTTAATATCTTAAAATGGTTTCACTTTAGTGGTAAATAATATATTATTAATATCTTATCAAATTAGACTAAGCCTATAAAACAATTTTTTCATCTCCCTTGGTTCATATAGGGAATAACACACATGAGGGAATACATACATAGCTAAAATGTTAAGTAAATTAGCTACTCTATTGAAAAGCACTCTAATGACTAAACGTGCAAAAGAATCTAAGTGTCATAAATACATAGAATTTAAAATAGTCTATTGAGAGTTCTATTTTAAATCTACTTCACTACTGCTAACAATAAGAAAGAATAGCTACTCTCAATGAAAATTAATGATATATAAAAACTAAGCCCAAGTATCAATCATGTTACTGGTTACATAAATCTTTCTATATAAGTCCAGTTGAATTGAAGTGATTTGCACCTCGATGATTCCGGCTTCCTCAGATTATGAAGGGCTGATTCATTTATGGAGACAAGCCCCCTGTTAAGCTTGCTGCACATTCGTTTCAAATTTATCGATTAAAATATTAATTACTACAACATATAAAAACTAAAAGCACCTATTTGTTTAAATGATTTTAATTAAAAAATATATAGTATAGCAATGAAAGTAATAGTTAGTTACAAGATCAACCTTTGATAGAAATAGCTAAGGACATAATGCATAGCTGACATCCGCCGAATTACTCATATAATGTACAGAAATATTACTAGCACCGTTACAATTTTACGTTCCTATAGGTTTTTTCTATGATTTCTATAAACACAATAAAGGAATTAATATTTAAAAGCTTGGATTTAACTTGTTAGTACAGTGGTCCTACTGATAGCCAAAGTAATCCTAAATTACTTATGTTGTGTGATTCTGTTCACACACCTAATGTTGGATTTTCTTTCCTTATGAGTAAATATAACTTTAACTGTATATAATTATTCTAAGTCGTATTTGGCCCGTTATTTGTAATTGTGAGATCTTATGAAAGATTTGTATACTTAAATCCTGTTACGCTTAAGTTTTAATACTTTTAAAAAATTCCAAATATTTGCACTAAGTTTGGTTTGTCAAGCGTTGTCAGATATAGGTGATGGGCGATAGCGTATCCCAACATTGGGTCCCAAGAGAATTTCGTTTTCGTTTGCGGTATGTACTGAAACTCTACAAGAATTCGTACAAAAACTACAAAGTCTACAATATTCAAGAGGTTTTAAAGGATCAAGTAATATGCATGCAGCTATTAAGTCTAAAAATATCGAAACATTAACCTTTAATGTAGTATTTACGATGAAATTAATATGTCATTGTTGAATCTCTAATAGTTTCAGATTATATCGTTATATATGGCCATACAAAGAGCTTGTCTTGTTTTAGAATCGCATTCATTTTTTTATTATATTTCACACTGTAGTTAAGGTTTTCAATCATGACATGAGGACTTCAGTGCGAGAGTACAGTTTCTTCTGATGTTCCTTAAAACTTTTTTCACCAAAACAACTATCACAAATAAATTAATGATAAAAAATAGCCACGTTATAAATATTAATGAATAAGTTTAAAAATTAAACACTTTTTTTGAGGAAACAGTAATAAAAGAATAAATTCCTAAAGTTAATTTAAAATGACGTAGCCTACTTCTTATTGATTTTCAAAGAGCCAAATAAGACTTATAATGAACTAATTATGTCAGAAATGACCAATTTAGGCACCGTGGTTAGTAATATTTAAAATTAACTATAGTAACCCAAATTATATTGAGCTCGTTTACTTCACAATTAAAAAATATGCATATATAATATGAAAAATTTATTTTTGAAATAGTTATAACTAAATATATTTTTATTTTAAATGACGTGTTTGTTGTAACATTGTTAAGTTTGACCAAATCAAGTAATAGACCCGCTACAAAAATAATTGTTTTTTTATATAATTATAATGGTTAAAAGCAAATAGCTTTGATACATCAAAATTGAACTAATTAATAGAAGACTATCAAATATATATATCTTAGGAATCACTGAAGTTCCAATAGGAACAATACTATCCGGTTCCAAGCATTGGACTCTCGTAATCAGACACACAGTTTCGCGTTTTTATTTGGATATATTTTTCAAGTAGGTTTCTATATTTTTATTTGGGGGAGGAGGAGCATGGGGGGTTATAGTTTCTGACAGTAGATAATTTGAAACCAGTTAAACCAAGGTACCAAATTCGGTTAGTCTACTCTCAAAATCGGCAAAATTTCTAATTTCTAATATATACTAATGGCCTATAGAAGTGCTGCAAAAACAGTAAGCTCGTTAACTAGTGTTTGCGTCAGTAATCACAATGAATCTAGCAGTTCCCAAAAAGCAACGAAAGCATTTTGTCTCACTACATTTTTCTAACACACATAAAAATAGATATTGCGCATTACACGTGATGAAAGCCAAAGATACATAGCATTGTGTTTTTTGTATGTAACATTTTAATTTATGTTTTTTTTAATATCGTATGTAATATTTTAGAAACGTGTAATAAAATTAGAATATTTTATAATAACTAAACCACAATATAATGAAGTTTCAATAGTATCAAGAGAACAATTATATCCAACATGGTATAAATAAGTGCAGTTGTCCCAAAATTAGGTGCACCTCGATTATACAGAGTACCATTACCAATCACTTAATACCCGAGCATGCAGTGATAAACTTCCACGTGATGCAGCTTGCAAATTATAACCATCACCAAAGTTTAGAAACCCATGTGGAAATATGAATATATTAGTAGGGGGTTGATAAAATATTAATATCCTAACGCCCAACAGGGCAAAGTAGTCATAATTGGAAACTTAACATAAAAGTAAGTATTTAATAATGCTACCATGCAGTGCAAAACGTTACTTATGAAGTAAAAGGATAACACAGGTTTTTTGTGACATTTTGCTCTGGTTAGTTTGGGATTGACGTTTTAAATAGCTAACTGGAAACTGATATGAATTTCTCACTTTTGCATATAAAAATGAATGCCAAGGACCGATTCGTTACATTCAAAAACTAGCAGACAAAACTAGTATCTGTCGTGAATAATGGACAAGGGAAATAAATAATTACTTCCATAGTCCCAAAAAATGTGTGATTGATACCATACCATTTATAAATACAATTAATTTAGAATTGATCTGAAAATTAGTTATGCAAATAACTTGCAATGCAAGTTTTATTAACAATGAAAATATTAATTTGTTATGTGGTTTGTATAAAATGTTTTTAAACTAATTCGAACAATTAAACAAAATATTTTTAACTTCATCAGGTAAGTTTTTTACTTTCTGTATGATGAGCAATTTAATTAATTTATTGCTACTGACAAATACAGGTAATATTATAACAAATAATTTACTCGCTTGGAAATGTTATTAATACGCGGCTTCCATTTGAATCCAAAACCCTACACCCAGCAAATAATTGTTACATAGGAAGGAATGGAAAGTCACGAGTCTTCGTGCACCTATTTCCGGACCGGGATATGGAAAATGGGGAATCAGGCTAGATCAAAGAAAGGGTAATGTGGTAAGTAATGTGTCTAGGGACTAAAAACACCTTAATTCGGCCCCGTGCACGTTAGCGTCCCGGGAGCGATCCACCATCACGCTATTCACAGCTTAGTAGGACAGCCCACAGCCAATCAGATCAGTTCAGATCCCTGCCAAACTCACCAGGGTGTTTCCTTGGGATTAGCTGAAGAGGTCACGCCACACTTCTGCGCAGATTCACTGAACCTATGAAATAACGTCAGAAATCAGAAAATGAGATACTTTTAAGTTAATACTAATTACATCCTATCTGATTTCTGTTCTGGGGGAAGAGTCTGTAACCTCCTTATGTACTAGGAACAATATAATATTTAGAAGATAGCTATTTTGTATCGGAGAAATACTTGTTTCTAGAGACGATTTTATTTTTATTTAAATATAAAATCTTTATTCAATTCATTATTAATAATCAGTTTCAAGAGCGGTTATAATTTGTCAACGATGACATATTCTTTGTTTGGACACGTTGAGGAAAGTATGGTCTAAAACAATTTCGGACTTCTTTCAAATCTTGTTGTGCATAATCAACGTGGTTTGCATGAAACGATGGGCAACAATGGGTTATTAAGTATATATATATATATATATATATATATATACACAACAGGCTGTTATAAAAAAGTTTGTTTTAATTTTAAAATCCAGTCCTATATTACAAACTATAATACTGAAGACCATTTATTAAATACAAGATAAGTTTTTATGAATACATCATAATTATGTTCATAACCAAAACGTTAATAAGTAAAGTACCCTCCACGTCAAATATTATTCTCTCAAAATAACACATGGTGACAGTACACTTTCCCTGCCAGTCTTTAAATATTTCGAAAGTAAAGAATGACTTGAAAAATTAGAGGTGCTGTAGAAAAAATATTAGTAAAGAGTAGAATAAAAGAGTATTACTTCAAAATTATCTTAGAGACATGAGAATATAATCTAATTTGATATTCCACCTACACATATGATGCAATAACACTAAGATTACCAGCTGAATATTAGATTTTGAGCCATACCAATTCGTGTGTTTTCTCAAACTATGAGAAAGAAATGAACTAAATACGAGTATATAGGTTGTGTTGATATAGTTAGTGAATAAATCAGAACAAAAAGTTATATTTATATCATTAAAAGAAGAAATTGAGAGTAGATATTTAGATTATAGCAAAGTTTTTGGAACGTACCTGAAATTAAACGGTAAAATGTAGCTATTAGGTTACGCATATGATCTATATTTGCAAAGTCATAGAAAGGAAGTTGTTGCAATCAATTCAGAAATTTTATTAGTGGCTAGTAAGGAAATAGTTTTAGAAGTGAACGAGGAAAATAATAAGTGTATGTTCATGCAAAGAGCACAGATTGAGGACAATAATTTAGTGATTACTGTGAACGACACATTATTTGACAACGTTTAGGAACAATTTTCACTAGCAATAACGATATTAGCGTGAAAGTAAGAAATTAATATATTCGGGTCGTGTATATTATTACACGATTAGTACATGTTTTTAACACTGCGTCTTACTACCTATTCAGGCTGTACAAATATGTTCTAATGACACTAAAGAGTTAGTGAGGAGGAAAGTTGAATTTGGGTGAAATGTACGTGCATTTACGTGGGGAGAGAGAGAGAGAGAGAGAGAGAGAGAGAGAGTGGAAAACAATTTTGGAAAACCACCCACAGCACACCCGATTGGGATTTAAACATCGATCTCCCTGTTGTCGGCAGTATAGTCTAAACGAGAGTGACGCCCTAGACCATGAGGCCACCGAAGCAGGTCAGCAAGATGTTAACATATCGCCTGCTGCTAAGGAATATAAAACTCAGAAAATTCAAAACAATAGTTTTACCGGTTCTTTATGGTTGTGAAACGTGGTCTCTTACTTTGGACTGGATAGAACTAGCTAAAGATAAGGATAGGGTGTCATGAGTTGGACTGGATAGAACAAGCTCAAGATATGGATAGGGTGTCATGATTTGGACTGGATAGAACTAGCTCAGGATATGGATAGAATGTAAAGAGGTGGACTCAAGAGAGGGATAGGTGGCGTTCTTTCCTGATGCCAGAGAGTAAGTAGGTAACTAATAAAAATAAATATATTTTATTCATATTTATCTTTGTTGGTTACTGGGGTGGGACTCTATTTCATATCCTTTTTAATTTTGCTTTTGTTCGACATTTTTTATGAGTGTATGCAAAAGCAATTATATGCTGCAATCCGTTTACTCGTTGAGAATTATTTGTTAAAGTCCAATGTATACATTGGAATATTTATCTGGTGGTGCATAGATAATGCTGTAATGGGTTGTATTTTGTTTGGGTAAATAGAAGGATGTGTGGATGGATGAACTAAATATAAATTACCATTATTAAACAGAATCTAACACTTTGAATGAGATTTAATTTGATACAAAATACGTAGTAGGTGTAGTAACTTTCTATAAAGCATTTAGGCTCAGCTTATCAAAAATTGGATATTAACTGCATTCATTGTTAATAGCACTCTTTACTTTCTTTGCTCACTAATAAGAAAGGAAAGCTATCTAGTGAAATTTACCAAAATAAACAAACCATAATAATAATAATTCTACATTGTGCATCTTTCTTCAAGCCAAAAAGTAATATAAATATAATCAATTTTAGTGAGGTTACGTTAAATTTAGGTATTTAAAATTAGTTTTATATATATCCTTTCTAATTATATGAGCATCAAAAGAAGCAAAGCTCAAAATGTGATGGGTGATAATTTTCCAAATTTTGGGCACACTTAACATGGTAATGGTGTTTTAGTTCACATAGAAAATATATTGACAGCCATAAAATTGCCTTTAAGTAAGAGTGCTCATGTAGGCTACAGATATTTGAGATGTTTAGAGATGCCGTAAATATATATATATCAGCACCGCATATTACTACCTATTCATCCTATACGCATATGTACTAATAACGCTAATAAGCTAGAGATGATGACAATTTTAGATTAAGTGTACCCGAATTTGCGTGGATATCGATGTTTTATAACACAATTTGAGTAAGAAAATGTAGTATGGACCCCATAAAATAAATAAGTATTCAATAATAATTGGCTTTTCTACACTACCGCGTCCTACTACCTGTTCTGGATTTACCTTATAAACAGTGTTATACTTGAAAACTGTGCATTATTCAATTATAGTAGAAATAATACAACTTGGTCAACTCTAGTAACATACATTGTATGACTCTCAACTACAATTTAGTGTTTAAATGTAAAGATCAAAACTTTTCCCGGTAAATAGAGTAAGTAATACATTAATTCTTTAATATATATGATTATTTAAGTATTATTATCATGTTTCAAGGCAATTTTATTTTAAATAATTTGTTATAATACTGTTTTGGGCCCAACTTATTTATCTGAAAATATTGATAAAGTATAATTTGTATCTCTTAAACTAAAGAACAGTAAATAAATCAACCTTTTATGCTTTATCCATAAATTACTAGGCAAAAGTGAATCGTAATATTTTCAATACTAAATTCTAAATTCGAGTTATATTTTTATCTATAATATCATTTTTATCAAGTATTATGTATCTTAACGTGTTTTAAACCTATAAAGTGTTTTCAAAAAGTAAAGTTAAAAATTTCAACGATTACATTATACGCAGAAAAAGATTCAGTTTCGTTCTATACCTAAAAAAAAACCTTGCCAACATGGCTAGGTTTTACTTCTAACAGCATAAGAAAGGGGAAGCCTTATATAAGGGCTGTAAAAGAAACTGCGTGAGAGAAGTCCACGTACTTTAGTCACACAAGCAAGATCTATGTCGATCTAATGTTCAAGTTATACTCTTAAGCGTGTGAACACAATTTATTAATAGTATACAAGTATTAAAATCAATTATATTTGTTTTTTATTAATATAAGTGAAACCCTCAATAAGTGTGCGAATATTTTCCAGTTACTATCACTAAAGTAAGTGCTAGAAACTACGCACTTACAAACCACCACGAACTTACACATCATCACTGCGTAGAACATTCATATCATCATAACTATCGCCAACCGATGGGCAATCATAAATCGTAGCGTATCAATTGATGCCCAACCATGGGGTATGCCCAGGTCAACATCACCATCATCATCATAAAAATCGTAACCTTTTAATTTCCACCCAACCCTGGGACGTGCGTAGCGTTTCAATTGCTGCCCAATCGTGGGGCATGCACGGGTCGTAATCATTGACATTAAAATCTTAACGATTGAAGTTTGACACAAAGCGTGGATACATACCAATGTTCATAGGTATAGCTAGTACTTTTTAGAACCCATCTCATAGACAGTTAACCGGGAATTAGATACATGAATACGCTCAAACCAGAAAACGTATAAAGTATTGTTTTTTCATTATTTACTTGACTATAGCAAAATAGGTTTCAATTTAATAGTGTTTTTATTTCAAAATAATTTATATGTATTATAAAGCAATTGTTTTCAAATTTTGTTGTATTTTTAGAAGTATGGTAATACTATTTCTATTATCTTAATGCCACTTTTTTTTTTAGATAAACCCAAACAAGATGTGACTTCTGGTTCTAGCTTTATTTTATACCTAAGTTCGGTGGTAAACGTTTTGTGAGAGAGGCTATTAATTAACTTTATGAGCACCAAACACGTTCAGAATAAGTTTTGTTCTAAGGATACCCCCAAAGCAGAGATAGTGCTATAAAGGTAGCAAAGGGTTTGGTCATGATAAATAAAATGTAGCTGAAGAGATTCACTAGGATTTTCTTCCTTTATAGTAGGAAAATGCTTTAAAGGGAAGCATTTATACAACTTTATCATTTATATATATCAACTAAGTTGCGATCTTGATAAATTCATTCATTAGTAGGAATTCGTGACGGTCAATAGCATATCTAATGAATACAATCAGTAAAGCTACTCTATACTCTAATACATCTTTTTTCCACCAATTATTAAATGTCCATCTAGAGTTTCATCTCGCTATCTACAATTACGCTATATTATTATTATTAGCACCGCGTCATACTACATTTCACTATATTATTATTATTATTATTATTATTATTAGCACCGCGTCTTACTACCCGTTCGGGTTGTACGCACTTACGCTAATGTGTAATGGTAGGGTGATTGTGAGATGAAATGGAGGACCTACAGTTTAACGTGGAATCCGAACCACGGTGGAGGCCTGGCATTCCCCACATTCACAAGATGTCTTGTCAGAGGGGAAGGAAGGGTTTGGTAATCAGATAAATCTGTGCCGGGACCGAGGATTGAACCCCGGCCGCCAGCACAATTTCGCTATAATACAATATATATTACCACAAACACCATACTAAAAGGGTTTTTCCTCTCTCTTTTATATACACAAAAATAAATGCATACAAGCATATACGTACATTTATACACATATAGCAAATATAACTATATATTCATATATATATATGCATATATAAAATTACATATATACGCATAGATAAAATTACATATATATGCATATATAAAATTATATATATACAGGATGAGGGGGAAGTCACTATCTGATTTGAAATTACTTAATTATTGACCGATTTGCAAGAATGTTACTTTCCAATATTCTAAGATCCTTGAGAAAAGTTCTAATAGCACCTCATATACCGCGAATGAGAGAGAAAACTGGTGGACTAACTGTATTTGGAGGATCGCACCAAGATAGCTTCACGTTTTGAAGTGTGTAAAACTGTCGTCCTTGTGCAGCGATGGTGGCGAGGTGTTCACGGTCAACATGCTATACTTCATCCTTAGCAAGAGTCGAAATTGCCACAAAAAATGGATGACAAACGGGTTGGTTGCAGATGCAAGAAGAAGCGGCCCCCGGAGAATGTTGCGACAGACCTGGTAAATCAACACGTCAGGCCTCTCGTGAGAGTGGACTCTCCAGATACACGGTACGTACAGTGTTGAATAAAGATCTAAACTTCATTACGTAGAGGAATAATCTTAGGAGTACTGCGATAGGAGCATGGAATAGGGATAAATTATGGTTTTGTGGCACACTGAATGGACGGATCTTTTTTAAACGTTATTTAGAGCAGCAGTCCTCAAACCGTGGTACACGTACCCCCAGGGGTAATCGGGCGCCTTTCAGGGAGTACGCGAGCAGCTCTAAAGGGGAAATTGGCATAATTACAAGGGACTTATAGAAAAACCTAATTCTTGGCATCTGGTTATTTCCACCCCTCTCGGCTGATTTCTTAAGTTTTCAACTCTCTATTTGACACCTTCCACATTAGCACTCTATGATGCCTTCCTCAACAACACATCTCGGTAAGAGTGTTTTTTATCCATGCTGTACCTCAAACTAAATACCGCAATAGACTACATTTGGAGCCAGAGCTCCGCTTGAAAGTTTCAACTGGACAACCAGACATCAAAAGGTTGTGCCAAGCCATGCAGCCACACCCCTCTCACTGAAAAACATAAATAAGCTCCATAATTACAATTAAAAATATTGATTTTAAAATATTGTGTTTAGGTTTAATTTTATTCTTTATTTTTGAACGAATTTTGGAAGAAAATATATAAAAACTTTTCTACAGACTTTTTAGAATAAAATTATGTTTTTTTTAACTGACCATAATGATCCTCAATAAGAGTCTGACACCTTACCCTTAGACCGCCAGTCATGGCCAAGGGGTACACTCTAAAAGAAGTTTGAGAAACAATGATTTAGAGTGAGTAGGCAGTTTTCCATGCCTGTGGCGTCTTGAATCGACCCAACTTACACTATTGGGTAGATCGTGACCCAGACAAAACCATTGAGAATATACAAAATCGTCCAAAGGTGACGAAGTGGTGCAGCATGACCTCGAGCTGTGTCATTGGTCCCGCCCTCTTGCAAGGCTCCATGAACGGTGACCGGTACCTGAACATTCTGCGTCCAGATGTGTGGCTAGTGGTCTCCCAATGGGACAATGCTCATGATGTTATTTTACAGCCAGCAGTATGGCGTCCCACCCCATTTCACCCTTATCGTACAAAGCTGGCCGGACGAACTCTTTCCTGGGCCTTGGTTGGGATGACGGGGAATTCATGAATGGCCTGCCAGAAGTCCTGACCTCACTCAGTGTGATTTATTTTTGTGGGTTTAGGCTAGAGACGAGGTCTACCGAACAAAGCCACGCACTCTGGGAAGTATTAGAGGGACGTATCAAAACTGTGTTAGGAAATGTTCCCCAGTATTTCCTTCAATGATGACATACCGTGATGCTTACAGCGCCTGGTTAACAACGTCAATGCCTATGCGGAAATTTAGTATGCCACAAAGATTCCCATGGAGGTGTGAACAAAACACTTCTTACGTTGTAAAAATCTATCCATTATTGGTAAAATTATAGCCGTTTAAAATCAGATAGTGACGTTCCACCCAACTATATGTATATATACTTGCATAGTTGAAATATTTTTCTTCAATGATAAAAATCTGTAGAAAAACTTATTCCTGAAGGATTGCGGTGGGCAGGACATGCAGCGTGAATGGAAGAAACTAGAACTGTGCTCAAGATATTGACTGGCAAACCCAATGGGAAGAGATCATTGGGAAAACCTAGACGTGTATGGGAGGATATCATTAGAATGGACCTGAAAGATATAGGGTGTAACGAGGTGGACTGGATACAACTAGTTCAAGATAGAGATAGGGTGTAATAAGGTGGACAGGATAGAGCTATTTCAAGATAGAGATAAGGTTAAATGGGGTGTTCTGGATAGAACTAGCTCAAGATAGGGATAAGTGGTGTACTTACCTTTTTCATATACACCCTATTATGGTAAATATGTGAATAGCCCGAACGAGTAGATAAGAGTTGTGCACACAAAATTAAAGGAATAAACTAAAAATTATAAATCAAATTGAAGGTATATTAACATAAATTAGAACAATCCTAATGGGGTCAAGAGACTAAATCATTTCCCACTAAAGTCAAAGAGATTGAAATAAAACTTTCACTTTTGAAATGGATCCTTTCAACGACACAGGATGTGTGTGGTTACATAACCGACCATTATCATGCCAGCTGTCAATAAAAGTGTATCAAGTTGCGGTGATTGACAGCTGTTGTGCAGTGGCTTGACTGTTAGAGAGAGACACATAGTAATCAGTCTTCCCAGCCTCTAAAAAAAACCGACGTATTTATGGCATGTCCGTCACCAGCTAGCAGCTATGGTAGGGTTCTGATACGAAGAAGGGTTTATGCAACACATTTTTAGCAAAGCGTTTAATTACCAGTTTGGGTTACACGCGTACGTATTAATTAAACTAATTTATTAGGTATAAAGAAGGTTGAATTTAAACGATGTGTACCCACAGTTGCGTGGAGAAAAAATAGAGCAAGAGAGGAAAACCATTGAGGAAAACCCAATCTCAGTAGATCCGACCAATTATTCAAACTCCGATCTCCCCGTCATAGGCAGTAAAGTAGATTTCAAAAATGACGCCTTAGGCCATGCGGTCAGCGAAGTGGGAACAAATACATTATTTTGCAGTCATTATTGGTCACTTTTTAAGCATGAATGCTTTTTTTATTTGTCACCGTGCATTAGTATCCGTTCACTGCGTATAACCTGAATAGGTAGTAAGGTGTGGTGATAAATTATAATAACCATTCAGGTTATACGCATAAATTAATCACGCTAAAGGGATAAGGATGAGGAAGTTACATTTTAGATATAATCTACACACATTTTCACAGAGGGAGAGTGGGAAATCATTTAGGAAAAACACACAATTAAAACACCTAAACAGGAGTCAAACCCCATCTCTCCATCACTGGCAATCCAATCTAAAATGATAGTGATGCGTTATGCCATGGTACCACCTTTCCGGGTTATTATATTAAACATATACATTACAAATTAAAACACAATATAGAGTAAATTAATGTAGTATAATATTTAGCCCGACACTTTAGTTCGGTAGCGTGTCTGCCTACTTAGCTAAGGAACTCGGGCTCAAATCCTGACACGGTCGAATAATTCATCATTGGTTAAATGGGAGTTTCTACTTTCACAGTGATAAATTACTGGCTGAGGGGCTGGGTGTTGTTTATGTTTCAATATTCCTGCCATCATCCATAATATTGTAAAATGTAATACATGCCTAGCCAAAGTTTAACAATGAAACATAATCCCTTTGAACCCCTAAAACTGTTTCAACTAGCTCTATCGCTGTTCTTGAAAGTGATAACAGAGTGAATTAAGCATTTTAAATCATTATTATTATATTTTAAAAACATAAGATACTTGATACAGCAAGCAATGTTGCCAGTGTTGTCAAAAATTGGAAATATTATATTGACTGGAGAGTACCGAGTGGCGGAGAAATGACAGTTTCATGTTTCTATGAGCGGCGTACTGTGCGCCATTATTCAATTCACTATTTCAATTCACAAAATAAAGGACAACATGGCAATTTTAGAAGAAAATCAATCTAAAGTACAAAGCATTGAACTAAAGGACTGTCCTCTAAAAAAAGGGGGTGTATTGTCACAGTATTTATAAATCATTTGCTAATATATGATCAGTCGGTTCAGAAATTATGCGTTAAATACTGGAAATAAGTAAACATAATAATAGTATAGACAACCAGAATTTAATAGCTCACAATCTGAAGACGTAGGAATAATATATGTGTGTGTGTTATCGTACTAATTTTTAGATTATCTCTACATATAATAAAACTCTAAGTCTCCTTGTGCCTTCAATTGTCTGTCTGTTTGTTTACAGTAAACTCAAAAAGTAATCATCGGATCGAGATGGAACTTCCTCTATTGTACTCCTTATATTTCAGAGTATAGAGTAAGTAAGCTGTAGCTATATCATCACGCTAGCTCATCAGTGAGAGAAGCAGTTTTGAAAAATACAGACTGTTAGTGTTAGTGCGTTTTAAATTTGCAACAACTCAAATATATCAACTTTTAATGTATAGATCTTATTTGTAAGTATCTCTTTAAACGAGGGGTTTGGAACTGTTTGGCGGCACTGTGGCTTCCTACATCCCATTTCTATAGAACCCATTATAAATGGCCTCTGGCTCATGTGCTTCCCCTCCCCACCCAATAACTGGCATCACGCGGCATCTATAGCAGTCAAGAAGTTTACAGATTATCCCACTGGCAGCACGACGCGCTCAAATGTGTGACCCAAGTAGTGGTTTCATTCTGGTGCCATTGTTGTAGGTCAACTCTGTAGTAGCCCTTGTTTGTATTCCCTCTTCTCTTCTCAGGGCCGTACAGTATAAAAGCATATTTACTGTTCACAAATAATAACTACAGACTATCTTACTGAATTCAGTAAAATCTCTCAATATCCAACCCCTTCCAGGATTAAAAAAAAGGTCCGTTAGTAAGAAGTCTCTTATTTGGAAAAATCATTTCATTAAATTAAAAAGCCTACTGCTTGAACACATTTTAATTTATATGGACCTATAAGTTTATACTTTGGATATTAACTACATAAATTTAACTATCCTGCACTGTGCAGTAATTCAGGATAGTCATGACTAATGAATAAATACCATACGTAGCTTACAGTACAGGTTGTATAATACACAGAACAATACGAAAATAAAAATGAAATACAAACTGCTGGCCTTCTGTACTATATATGTATGCCTGAATACAGACTATCTGCTGCAACAATCCCTGCTGATAGCTAGGAAGAGGTGGGAGGTATGCCCTTGAAGTAGTATATCCATCACAACGTAAGCTATTTTATACATTTTTATTAAAGGGGAAAGGTGAAACTGCTCTCAATTCATGCAGGACATTGTCATTCCTAAAAATCCAACTGTATATGGTCTGGTGTCAATTTGTGTCCGTATTTTATGCATAAATCCGCGTCTTTAGCGATGTCCGTGTCCACTACTGAGGAAATCCGTTATTTACAAGTTGTCTCACAGTAAGATCTTATGTTATTTTGCCGGACAAATAAAACGTGTCCGCTATAAAGATGAATTCACTATTAAGATGTGACCGTTAAGGGCCTGCCTAGTCAATGGTCATCGGAAGTGAATAGTCGTCAGCCCCTAACTTACGATATCAGAAGAAATCAATTGAGTTATACTTTGTCTTCAGCAGCTCAGTCAGCCCACAGTGTTGCCAGAACTATCAAAACTTTAAAGTGACACATTTAATTTCATGTCATCCACTTCGGTGGCCGCATGGTCTAACATGCTACTCTCGTAGTAGACTAGACTGACGATGAAGGGGAGATCGAGGTTAGTATTTTGGTCGAGTGTTTTGAAAGGTTTTTTCAAAATGGTTTCCCACTCTACCTCCTCGCAAATGCGGGCACACTTCCTATAAATATAACCTTCCTAAACCCTAAAACCATGAGCGTAATTAGTACATAAGTGAATAACCCGAATGGGTAGTAAGACACAGTGATAAAAGAAATAATTTCATATTGAATTATTTATGTTGGCCATTCTTATTTGTTTCTTTTACACAATATATAGTGTGTATGTAGTACACTATTTCAGAAAAATCTTTTTTTTCTTTAAAAATATATTTCTGCCCATGTAATGTGTATTCCAAATATCTTTTCATATTAGTAAGTAAATTTTCACAGGGCTGATTGTATAATGTATACATTTTGTTTTTATTTCTGAGTAGTGCTTATAACATTATATGATGTTATTTTTTTAAATCTAAAAATAGGGGGTCTATTTATAATTTATGATTGTCTCTAAAACCGTCTTAACAATTCAAACTTGTATTTGTTTAACTAATCTAAAATTCGAATCTGTAAATTGATTAAGTTTCATTAGTTTAATTTTTAAAAACGTTTGTATGTTTTTCTATTATTGTGTCTCAAAAGTTTTACAAATCAAATGGAAAAATATATTAAATGTAAGATCCACTTTTTTTTTAAGTTTGGGACCACAGAGAACGTTAGAACCATCATAAACCTGAGGCCGAAAATGTCATTATTAGCATAATTTCTTTAGCCTATGAGAAAGTAAAAAGGCTAATATTTTTAATAAATATTATTTTGAATAATGTTAAGTACCGTAAAAGTAAATATTTTAAAAATAAAAATAGATATGTATTCAATTATATAGATTTACTATTACTAACTAATGTTCATCCATATTTTCGGGTTCGGATTATACGATCATTTGTTTTTGAATACAATAATATGAGATATTTATTCAAGGTGAACAGTTAGTAAGATGAGGAGCTTATAAAATATAAAAACATTTTCAATCAAAGAGTTAAAAAATTAATATTCAATTATGTGCTCACCACGTGCAACGAATACATTTTAAAAATTAGTTTGAATCAATAAGTATTTTCCTGCTCCTACTGTCAACTTTAGGCCTACTACATTTCAAAAGGGGTGGGGGTTGAACTAAGTCAAGAGAGAGGAAAGGAACAATAAGTGCATTGGTCTCACAACTCAGCTCTTGTGAGTGCACGTGCATACATACACACACATCTCAGCCCATGAACGTTTAAAAATTACAAGATGTTTGTGGATTTCTGTTTAACTATTCTAGCACCTTAAATATCGATGCTTACATTTCACACCTACCACTCTCAGGCAAATACATTGATTTCTATTTATGATTTAAAATAGTGGGAACATAATTTTTAAGCTTCACAATATTGGAATAAATAGTTTAGCTCGTCACTTCTAAAACGATCGTGGCAACGCTGTAAATGGAAGACCCCTGTAAATTGCTAAATGGTACAAGTAGTTCCTGGTATTCCTACAAGTAGAGTTATACTACGGATACCAAACTATTAAAAGATTTAATTTTATAAATAAGCTTTTAAAGCTTCGTATTAAACTAATAACTTATAAATAAATAGCTAAAACAAGGAGAAAAATATTATCTAGCCTTGTGAGTTCTTCTTTTTCCAACATTAATTCTTACATCCATATTAATCTTGTTAAAGTAGTTATTCATTTAAAAATAATATAAAGAAATAATAGCACACTAAATAAAAATTATAATCTAAGGAAATTGAAGTAAAAATAGTTCTTCTTTATATAGTAAAATTCAATTTTGAATATTTAACTTAATGAAGTCATTATAAGCAAAAGAGTGCGAGACTGAAAATGTGATAGTTTTCATTGTACAGTTTAATTAGTATGAGTAGTAAAAGTTATACAGAGTCTTCCTTCTAGATAATATTCAAATCCATATAACGGTTTTGTCACAATCTTTTATTTTGTAATACCTTTTTTTATGAGTGAATGGGTGTTGACCGGCCCCTTAAGAGAGATTTGACTGTATTTGGATTCTTCCCTATAGCGATACTTTCTCACGGTCGTAAAGTATAAGAGCATATTTTCTGCCCACGGACATACAGTTGAATCTTATCCTAGTGTACATTTGATTGCTATTCTGAGATTGATCCCGCCCTACTCCTGTGTTCCGACAAGTGCATGCCAGTCATTAGAGTGGAAATTGATGCCTTTCAAGCTCAAGAAAGAGAAGTGAGAACAAAATAATACGTGTTATTTTGTGTTACGAAAAAGGAAAGAGCGTCCATGTTATATATATTTCTTTGACCCAACCAAAGTTTCTGTCTTGGATTTACTGTTTTGATGGCTAAGATCAGAAGGCTAAGCATTATGCTTGATACCGATTCAAAAAGTCTAGATTCAGTCCTTTCACAGTGCTCAGTGATTATTCTCTCAAATCACCGGATCCCACCATCTCTGAGTATGAATAATAATAATTTAAAAAAATCATTCCCTTTTTCCATTATATTTTCTTAGACCAATTAGCTTAAATTTTTTAGCACTGCGTCTCACTACCTGTTCGAGTTATACGCCTATTTAATAATTAGAATAATGTGTTAAGAATGAGGAAGGTTAAATTTATAGAAATTGTACCCACATTGGCTGGTATGAAGAGTGAAAAACCATTTCAAAACCACACTCAGTACACCCGACCGTGATTCAAACCCCGTACACACAGTCACCGACACTCCAGTATGTTGTGAGGTGGGTAATTTTATAAAAGCTAACGCTGGCAGTAAATGTTGAAATTAGTGTTTATTTAGAGATAATTCTGTATTTTGTAAACAAAGCTAACTTAATTTATAACACAATAAGATCTACTTCTCTGGAAATAGTATATTTTATAAGTATTATTTATTTAGTTCATGCATGTACCAGATATAAATAGTATGTTTAGATTGAATACTTAAAACTTCACAATTTATTTTTATTTATTACTTAAATTATTTGTCCATGGTCCAGTTCATTCAAAGAGTTTGAACTTTTGGCCTTTTATTTATTTTTTATTCGTCGCGTCTTAAGTCTATGAAACTGACCCCAAGTCCTTGTCTGGATTGTCCGAATTTAATTATATTCATGGGGTAAATAGGAGGAAGATATATTTTAGATAAAATATAACCACATTTGAATTGAGGAATAGTGGGAAACTACGCCGAAAAAATAACCATCCTAAGTATACCCGGCCGAGATTCGAGACCTGACCTCTCCGTCAATCGCAAACCAGGTGAGCTTGACGTTTAGTACACGTGCCCACTAAAGTGGAACCAATCTCATTTTTTATTTTTATTCTAAATTTACTCTCGTGAGATTGTTTATATGTTCACTTTGTAACTTGTAGTAAAAATAGAATATTTTATTCTTCTAAAGTAAGATTATTACTATTATTATTAGCACCACGTCTTACTACCCGTTCGGGTTATACGCACTTACGCTTAATGTGTAATGGTAGGGTGATTGTGAGATGAAATGGAGGACCTACAGTTTAACGTGGAATCCGAACAACGATGGAGGCCTGACATTTCACACATTCACAAGTTGTAATTAATACACGTCTTGTCAGAAGTGAAGTAAGGGTTTGGCAATCAGATAAATCTGTGCCAGGACTGAGGAGTGAACCCTAGACCTCCAGCACAGAAGTCAAACACCTTACCCCTAGACCACCAGGCCACCTTTAAAGTAAGATAATTAGTGTTAATTTATTAATCTATAATTAATATAATCGTCAAGTCTTGAGCTCAAATATCTGTATGATCAGTCAGTACATTTAATCAATGTCAAACAGTTAAAAAAACAAACACAAAATCGAGCTCTCAGAAATTACTATTTACGTCTATATCTTCATCACATAGTTCCCCAAAAAATTTAACACAATATAAAATCCCTCCACTAATTATATTGAATCCATTTTTTTATATTCCACATCATTTAATTTAATAATTTAAGCTTTTTACCATTTAATTTTTTTTTTCAATATTGTTAAGCTTTATTTTGACTTTAAAAACAACAATGTATAAAAACTCAAATTTTAAAAATGGAGGAAATAAGTTTTCAAAGCGTAACATAATATTTACATTAACAAATTTTTTAAATATTTTGAACATCACCTGTTGTCTTTATTTTGTTCAGCCAATCATTAAATAATATAACAATTGTTTTTAATAAATTATATATTTATTTTGTTTAATAAATTTTGAACTTTACAATCTTAAGGATCTATTTTACCTTGTTAATCAATACATCGCTTTAATTAACTTAGCTATCAAATTTGGAAGCCTGATGCTAAGTAAACAGTTTACACAAAAACAGGTTGATTCTCCCTTTGAATTCCTTCTTCTCTTTATTATTACTAAATAATTAATTTATGTGTATTTCTTGTAACGTTTGCTTGTATAATACGAAGGCAGACTTACTCTCTAATTATCCAGTCACTCGTGTCGAGGAACTGTGGGTTTTGCTCGAATAGATGTATGTGCTGTGTTTGAAGTGTGGTTTGTTGGGTCTTGACACAAAAATAAACACCAAACACTCAACTCTACGGTATTCATTATTGATTTTCAATCAGTGAGCGTGTGAAAACTATACCGGGCTTTGTCGCTCTACGAATATATATCCCCCACAAACAAGAATATCTACGTGCAGTCGTATTCAAAGATTCATCCCGATCAAATTTAGTCATTTAAAAATATCTAATTATTATAGCTATTTGATTGCCTAGAGTTACTTCTTGATATTTTTTATTTTTCTCGCTATCAGAGGCCGCGCGGACTAAGGTTAAGCTCGTCTAGTTTGTTTTGCTGGTTACGGGGAGTTTGTGGTTAGAACCTCGGTTGGGTGTATTGAAGATTTACTTTCCCTAAAGGTTTTCCCACTCTCCCACCATGTGAACCTTGAAAATCTTCCTCTAATATTCGACCTTTCTTATTTTCTAATCCAATCTGGATAGCACAGATTGATAGTAAAGCAGGAAAAAGAAGTGAAACATATGATAACATAATTTCATACTACATGCACATTAAAATATTAAACTATAACGTTAAATAAATGTTACGACACAATCGCAAAAACTTTCTCATGTAATGACTTTTAGGTTAGGACACAGATTTCAAAAATAGGATTTTAATAATCTACCCTTTAGTAAGCTTTCCTCAGAAAAAACAAATACATCATCGCGTTATCATAGCAAACACTTTTCGTGTACATACATATTTTAAACTGTTTAAATAATTTTAATAAATTTTCAAAATTAATTTATTTGTAAACCACTTTAAAACTATTTTGAATTCGTAAAAATAAAAACCTATTCTTATTTATAGTGAAAAACCACTACCATATAATCATTTTGAACTAAATATTTAAGACTACTATTGAAAAGTTTAAATTTTTTTTTCTAAAATTGTTCACAAGTAAATTACCGTTAAGTTAATTTTTTCAAAATAATAAACATATATTATTATCTAGTATGTAAAATAGACCCCCAGATATAGTTTTTGAACAAAATCATTGTAGCTGTTTTAAATAATTTAAAATATTATCAATAAGCTAATGTAACATTAATTTTTAAGACAAAAAAATACAATTATGTATATTGTAATAAACTTACCAGATACCCATTTTAAACAAAATCTTTTAAACAATTTTTAAAATTATTAAATAATTTAACACAACAATCATTAGTAAACTAATCTTAAACGAGTTTTTTCAGGGAAAACAGGATTTAGGATTTATGTGTCATGTCAAACACTCTCCAGCTATACATTTTAAACAAAATCATTAGCACCATTATCAAAATAATTCGAATATTCAAAAACACACTCATCATTAAACGAATTTTTACGTTAAAACCAACTATACGGTTCTATTTAGGACATCAAACACTCCTTAAAATCTCATTTAGTCTTGTTTACATGTGATGGAAAGGGTTATAATATAGGCTGGGGGATCAGAGGATAGTTTTTTCTAAACTATTTTCCACTCTCATTCCCTCTAAGTTTTACCTTCCTGATCCCATTCCTATTAGTGTAAATAAATGGGGATGGACAGGATGCGTACTATTAAGATGGATTGAATTTTTTTTAAGGATTTCAAAACAAATAAAATAAATGATTGGTTAAAGTGTTAAAATATTTATAAATATATCATTTTAACATCTGTATAAGTATACAGGTAAATTATTTACAAAACACAATAAGGATAATTAGAATCGTGACTCTTCATTATCTAAATTTGGAAAAATTTTCATATCGTATCATTATTTGTGATTTTAAATTCTCATATCAAGATAAAGTATTGTAATCGTGAAAACTTTTGATCTCAAGATTATGATGAATATTTACGTTTTATGTGCACCCGAACAGAAAAAAGTGGATTTTACCATTCTGTCTGCCTGTCTGTATGTCCCTGTCCACAGATCAGAAGAAGTTTGAGGAATTTTGTTCAAACGTGATGGTTATATATTATATGGCTGTACCTATAGCCATCATTTTGATTTAGGACCTAGCCATTAAATTAAGAGTAGTTGGTTGATGAGTGAATTTTTTCTAATTCCAAATTTTTCTAAGACCACCAATGTGTTTCAGAAATGTTTATTTACATCGAATGTAATGTATTGATTTGGATTAATCTAAATTATGTAAAAAGTCATGGATGAAGGTAAATTTTCTTTAAAGTAATATAGGTA
>CABFOW010003040.1:35036-75030 GCA_902141385.1 Timema californicum | reverse complement strand
ATATATATAAACCCAATTTAGTTTAAATATAATAGAATGTCCAGGAAGTTTTGACATTAAGTGTTTATTTACACTTATTAAAGTTAGCGTGCATCTATTCAGAAGACTAGACTCTTTTTATAATGTATTGAAACTGGTAGATACTATTTTAAAATAAGTACAAGAAAAGGGAAATCAAAGTGGGGAGGAAATGAATCAAAAAATTATTTATATTTCAATGAAACTGGAAGTATACTTATCATTTTCTTAGGACTCGATCAAATTGTTTCGGCAACGGTAGAGATTGTCATACCCACTTTTATAAGTTTGGGGGCACATAAAGCTTCAAGAGCCATCACAATTTTGAGGCCAAAATATTTCATGATTAATTTAGTCTCTCTATATTAAAAAGTTAAAAACAATATTTATTCATCCTAGTGCCTTTTTTTTAGCACCACGTCTTAATACCTGTTCAGATTATCACTAGTAAGATTAAATTTAGAGGAAGTGTACCAGAATTTTTGTGGAGGGAGAGTAGAAAACTATTTAGGAAAAAAAAACACCCTCAATACACACTATCAGGATTAAAACCTCATTCTATCTATCATTGGCAGTTAGTTTGTTGAAAGAGAGATGTCTCAACCTCTTAATACACGTAATCAACGAAGCAGGTCTATTGCCTATTGATTTTAGAGTATAGAGGTAATCAATCCAAAATGAAATAACACGTTTTTGGAGACATCAACAACAAAATTCACTCTTAGTAATATATATAATAGATAAGCGTATGTGTATGCTCGTATTCATTCAGAGTAGTATTTATAAATAAAACTCAAATGAAAGTAATGTAAAATGAAACAGATTCTTAATTAATTTAATTGAGACTTTCTTCCTTATAGATTGTACCGTAAATACACTTACACCATTACCTGAACTTTATCCCTAGATAAGGTTTACATTAAGATTATGGCATGTGCTCGAAGCACTATTTACAAAAGCCACACATTTATAAAAATTAAACTTCATTAATCTACTTTCCAATGTAATCTAGTATCTATTCGTTTCTTTCTAAATAAAGGTACAGATACTTTTTATTTTGAAAATACCAAGTATAACTCCAACGCGTAACGTACTTTAAAATGCACCCTAAAGAAAATTTAGGGAGACAAACAGCAGAGCATATATACGATGACACAGTTTTATCTAGGGAAAATTGTATTTTATTTGCAGTTGTGTTGTGAGGCAGCTCGTGTAATTTGGACGGTTCATGGTAGAAAGGGGAAAAAAAGAAGAGTCAGAGAAACACAGAGATGTGGAATGATAAACAAGTGAAATAACGGAAGAATGGGTAACCGAAAACGAACAACCCTCCCGGCTTGGGCCTGCGGACCGAGGTTTACGGTCCCCTGCGAGTACAGGGACAAAGGGAGGAGAGCAGAAAACAGCTGTAACGTAGCTTGTCGGTTGATCTCGACTCTAGGATCTTTGTGAAGTGGGGAAGGAAGGGTAGATGGAACGCATACAACAAGCGGGACGACAGGGATTCATGCCTGACGTACACGGATTGCGTAATAGCCGTAGGCTCGTCGCATCGCGCCTTCTCTAGACTTAACCAAAAGGGGATTGTAAGGTAAAAGAATAAAAGATGAGACTTTTTTTGGTTAGGGAGAGGGAAAAGCGAGTTTGTATCAAGCGATTGTTTTAATATTGACAATCGGATGACAGAATGTTGTCGGGCTCTCCGGTTGATTCCAAGAACTGAAGGACTGATGACGACGCTAAAAAGAGAGGTTTGCAAATATTGATGGGATGCAGCGGATCGCAAGTCAGAATCTGCTTGGCTTCATCGTCCTAGAAAACTGATATGAAATAATAATTGATGCTGTAAATAGCCATTGTTGTATGTAATCGCCATACCATACTTTGTTTCTGAAACCCATATAAAACTATAATTATGTCGTGCTTTATTTTCTCCCAAATGATTGCTTCTAGGAATCGATAAAAAATGTAAAACACTAATAAAATGTACATTCCGTTTATCCTGAAAATTAGCAGTCATACATTGACATACACTATGGCCCTATCTTATAATCTACACAATATTGGAATAATACAAGGTAAGCTTAATAACCTTCAGGCTAAACAACGGGTCGGCCTACACAAACGAGAAATGAGTGATACAAACTTGATAGTATTGAAATTATGTATTAATTTACCTTGAAGGGCAACAAGCTTACGTTGCATGGTTCCACTATGTCACAGTTTATAATATAGGGTCATAATGTAGTCCATCCGTGTGCAAACTTTACCTATACTAGACAGAGTAGACGGGTTTTAAAGACTTCGCCTGAGATGAGCGCAGCCCACAAAGCTTATAGATCAATCCACAATGAAGTTCAAATCATGATCACTCGTGTGTTTTTTTTAAATCACCGCTTCTATATGTATGGTCAGGTATTTAAGATAATTACTCTAATAGTGTAGGGATGAAGAAGGACGCTTTTTAGAGGTACTATAGCCGCATTTGCCTGAAAGGAGAGAAGAAAACTATTTTGAAAAAATACCCTCAATAAACCCGACCATAATTCGAACCCTATCCTCCCCGTCCATATTAATACAACTTATGACACACAAACCCTACTTAATAAACAAACACCCCAACCCTACCGACTCTGAAAATACTACTTTTGACATTCAAGGTATACTTAATAAATACCCCAGTAAGAAGTTAGACCTTTGGTTTCTTTTTTATCCCAATTGTATCCTAATGACCAACCTATGACATACAAATCCTTCCTAATAAATACCCCAAACTTTGTGTAATATATTTTAATAAATGGCTAAAATAGACCTAGACATAACAATTACTACATTGTCTTTGACAACATGCAAGCCTTAACAAGCGACTCAACTTTCCTCAAATTTATCCACCAAGGGCTCCGGATGAGCTACTCGGATGAAAGAGAGAACACACGATATTTGGTTGGCAAGGTAGGCTCGAATAGAAATGGCCAACCCAATCTTTCATATATGCGAAATAAAGTTACGAAGGTCTGAAAGCTCAACCATGCGAGTTGATCACTGTTGTGAAACATCCCCAGCCCCCGCGGGGGACTCTCTAGCATTACAAAAAAAAGCCCCCCCCCCCCTTTCCCTTCTCATCCTCTTTTCACTTTTTTTTTTCATTCCTTTCATGCTCCACTCTTAAAACCCCTTGAGAATATCTCGCTGTATACTAGAGTTGGACCTTTTCATCGCTCCTTATAATCATTCGACGCACTATGTGGCCGACGGGGCTTTTTCCCAAAATTCCTAGTTCAAAATCATGTCGACATCAATACCTTCATCAAGTTGTAAATAAATCCCGTATGTTTTCCTTACCAAGTGGTTAAGAATATCGTCCATGTTCTGAAGATAAACAACATTTTGTGTGTAATTTTTATCACCACCTTTTACTACCCGTTCGGTTTATATGCTTATTTACTAATTATGCTAATGTGTTAGGATTGAGGAAGATTATGTTTATAGGAAGGGTACCTACATTTTCATGGAAGTGGATGGAAAACCTTTTTTTTTAACTACCATCAGTACACCCAGCCGGGATTCTAAAACCGATTTCCCCATCATTGGTAGTTCAATCTATTGCGAGATTGACGCCTTAGGCTATTAGCCCACCGAAGCAAATAACAAAATGGTTAGTGATTGTCCTTTTCTCCTGGGTTTTCAAATTACCTTCACTGTACTATTAGGCCTGCATATTTAATTAAACGTTGTAAGCTAAGCCTGTGTTAACAAGTGCAACTGATAAAGACTTGGGACCTACTATATAGATTTAAAAATATAAAATACTTTATTTTATTACATCAACCGTGCGATGAAGGTTTCACCCGTCCTCCCATAATTAATAAAGTAGTTTAAATATATAAAACGATACATTTTGGCATTTGGGCTTGACTCTTAGTCAGGTGTAATGAGGGTGGGTTATTTCACCCCTAAATGGTTCACTATTGTTTCTTCACGAAAATGTGAATACATTTCCTTAAAATTAGATCTTACTCTACCTCACTCCATTAAAGTAATTAATGTATATTTGTATAGCCCAAACGAGTATCAAGATGATTTTAAAAAAATAGTATGGTGCATCACACATACCTTTTCTCTCTTTTATCTTAAAATAGAGATATTTGCTAAAAACTGGTAAAATTTGTGAAACAAAATAATATGCACTATTTCAAAAACACTCCACCAAATGCATAAAGGAATTAATATACAATATTACAGAAACAATGATAAAAGAGATACCAAAGAACATAATAATCAATTTCTTTATTTAAAAAACCTCAACAAAAAATGTATTTTTATAGCTCATAAAATGTTAGTTTCATAAAATACATTTCAAATAACAGATCATTAATTTTAATAGTACTACGACTTTACAATAGTAAGTTATTTTATATATCAAAGAGTGGCAGAGATATAATATAAATGGGATACTTCTGCATATGTTTAATACCTTCAAAGTAATTTTAAGCGAATAATGAGAATTTTTAATGTTAAACAGTCTCTAGATACGAAATTTAATCACAATCGTTAGAGAAGATTTAGAGAAAATCGATTTATTCTCTTTTTTTTTCCCCCTTCAGTAAACTACCCTTAATTTTAGGGTTGGATATCTAATTCCAAAAATGCCTCGGTGGAATCCTATAAAAACCATAGATACCAAGTTCTAGCCCGATTGGTAAAAGGGTTTCGTCTATAGACTGATACACAGACAGACATACGACATTGCGAAAACCACTTTTTCGGTATCAGGTGATCATAAAACGTCATCATTTATCAAAATCTCAAGTTTGATTTTTTTAAGCTCACCATACGTGCTTCTCCGAGGGGTCGAGAGAAAATAAAATATTTCTTCAATAACTTTTATTTTAATCACGTCTTAGAACCAATCCGTGCTAGTCGTATTTAATTACTGGGTAGGAAGGAGTATGGTATGTCTTTATAGGAAATGAATCCGCCCTTGCGTGGGGGGAGTGTTAGAAACTGTTAAGGCAAAAACACTCTCACTACGTCAGACCAGGACTGAGAACCAACCTCCCCGTTCACAGGCAAACTATATTTGACGGGCATGACGTTTAGTTCGTGTGCCCATAGATACAGGTTCTAATAAATAATCCATAGTTCATGGAGTTTAACAACTGTACTATTTGTATGTAAAACGTGAGTACAGTCTCAATTTATATGGTAGTTTTAAAATAATATAAATCAGAATTGTTAAATACAAAATTATAAATATTTTATAAATAATAATATGTTTTATATTATATTTCTTCAAAAAATCTAAAAAGTTTCATTTCCAAATTAAATTTTACCAAGGAATTGTTCTTAACTCCCCATTTTGGCAGGCTTAGAGAGCGCTAAGACATAAAGCCTTTTAGAGACTCTGGTTCTAATTCCCACCAATTCAGAAGTTTGTCTTCACGAGGTGTGATTGATTATAAGCTCTTTAGAAGTGCGTTTATAGGAGCAAATAGTCCTCGTGCGTTCATTGCATTATAAACAATCAAGATTAATATTTGGTTATATAGTACACATAATGGAATCATTTTTTTTAGTCTTTTTTGACCTAAAATATAAATATATTTGTATTTTCTAAAAAAAAAACACTTCCTACGTAAACTGGTCTGTAGTTTAAGTCACTTGGGGTACGCGAGTGTGAGCAGTGTTTTTATAGAATCTATATCAAAAATTTGTGTTCAGCAAAATAAATAAAATATTGTTCAGGTGGAAATATAGAGTTTAATTTTTTAAACATGGTGACCTCAACAGTAACTGTTGAATATTTGTCATGAGCATTGCGGCATTAGATGATAAACATCTTAGATGAAAATAAAAAGCTGTCATAATGTTCCAGAACACCCTTAACAGATGTTCAACAACTGTTGATATTACCATGTGAGGAATATTAAATTACAAGTTATGTTTCTACTGGAGAAAAACTGGAATTATATATATTTTTTTAATTTATACATAAGAACTGAAAAAATACTTCCCTTAATTAGCAACCCCTACCATACCACCTTAATTGTTCTAAAACCGATCCCATTATTGAGATACAGTTGTCCGACACCATAGCTCAATCGGTAGTGTGTCTGTCTACTCAGCTATGGGTCTCGGGTTTGATTCCTGGTATGATCGAAAAATGTGTCATTGGTGAAATATAGTTTTCACCTCACACAGCGTTGAATTAACGGCGGGAGCTGGATTTTGTGTCTGTTCTAGATTAAATTAGTCTAATTAGATTCAGTTTTTAGATCTCGTTGGTGAATGATCTCTGGTGTATCCTAGCGGTAAGCCACGGTGTAGGATTGTGAAAGTTTAAGGGTCCAAGGCCGACCTTAAAAAAAAAGAGAGAGAGAGACCAAACGCTTCCTGTCACATCCAGCATTGAGGGAGCGTTTCAAGCACTCGCTTGAGTGATTCCTGGACTAGACGTGATCCTCCAAACAGACGGTCAAAATGTCGGCTCGCATCACTCCAAGAGGAGTAATTGTTCGGTCCCCTCGCCGCCATTTAACACGTCCCTTCTCATCTTCTCATCTTCTCATCTTCTCTATCTTCCTTCTGTAGATGACCTAAACACCGTCTTTCACATACTTTGCCTCAATAGGATTAAGAGTTGAAAAAAACAACTTAAAACGCTTACATCAGGACCTATTGTTATCACATTACTTTGTTGTTGATTTAGATAATTTACGTTCATTTTCTAAATGAGCTTTCGACTTACACACTAATTTTTGCTAAGAAACATCATCATTGTCACCCAGTGGACATGAAGACTTAACGGCTAACCTTGTCTAGTCTTCTGATTTTTTTAGCACTGCGTCTTACTACCTTTTTTAGTTATAAGCATATACACTAACTACGCTAATGTGGTAGAGATTAGAAAGGTTTGATTTAGAGGAAGTGTACCAGCATTAACGTGGAGAGAGAGTAGAAAGACATTTAGGAAAAACATACTCAGTACACCCGACTGGGAATTGAACACGAATCTCTCCGTCATCGGCAGGCCAGTCTATTGAGATAATGACGCCTTAGACCAATCGGCCACCGAAGTTGGTGAATAATAACTGAATGTGTTTTTGTTTTTGCTATAATCCATTAATTATAACGTTCATACAGTCATTTAAGTGTTAAATTAATGGTCTGAAGTCTGGCTGTTAAGTTTGTCCTATAATTATAATAATTATGAACCACCAATAATGTGTATTAAGGCTATAAAAGAAATTACAATTCAAAATTTAAAAAACTTTGTTTTTATCTCTTTGAGTCTCGAATCACATATTTTATGGAATCCTCAAATCTATTAAAGGATTTGATGAACTCGGGGATTCTAGGATCTCACATCCCTACTTATAAACTTTGTTTTGATTATCATGTTTAATATAATGAATAGTGACAGTTTAACTTACGGGATAGGAATGAGAAAAGCTATTTTTGGGAAAATTGTACTCATATTTGCATGGAGAGAGGATGGAAAATGCACAGTGATATATCCTATTTGTAAAACCACCCTCAGATCACTCGGCTGAAAGTCAAACCACCATATACACGACACGTACCATGTGACCACTATTACCACTCAAACGTACTTAGCATAGGACAATATGCATATAAAACTACTTACTGAATGCCCAACCGAAGCGTCAGTGTGTTGAAAATGTAAAACAAATAATGAAACTACACAGAAATATTAAACTACAGGATGTTCCCGGATTAAACAGCTAAAATTTGGGAAATATTAGGAGATTAATAAACTAAATCAAAATGTCCTTTGGAGATTAGCTTGTTTTCGCCACATTATTATTTGGCTAAAAACATTAACATTGACCAACCCGATTCAGTGGCCGCTTGGTCTAACGCGCTACTTTCGTAGTAGACTAAACTGCCGATGACGGGAAGATTGAGGTTCGAATCTTGGTAGTGAATAATGAGGGTGGTTTTTCCCAAATGGTTTTCCACGTTCCCACCACGCAAATGTGTGTACACCTTCTCTAAATATAACCTTCCTTAGCATATAGCCCGAAGTGTAGTAAGACACGATGCTAAATAAAGGTAGAATATATAAAAATATTAAGTTAAAACAAATTGTTTCGTAAGCTATACACCATTAAATTTCCTTTAGATATTTAACACAAGCATTTAATGACCTTCGATCTTCAAAACACTGATATTCGACTGCGAAAATCTCCTAAAGTAGTCTACAAAGAGTTATTTCTGACATGTCAACAAACTTTCAAAACAGTTTTTAACTTCAAATTATTACATTTAAAAAATATATTTAGCCCTGTATATTGGTCACACCGCCTACACCCATCACAAGTTCAGCCTATCTACAGTAGCACCATGGCTTCTTTGGTTCTGACTGACAGCTCACAGCTGACGTCTGACAGTCAACATTTAGGTATATACCTAAATTTCGACCGTCAGAAGTGACAGCTGTTAAACACATGTTTTTGCAGATCATATGGTTCGGCGTAGGGATACATAACTTGGTCTGGTAGATTTTCAAATCCATCAGTTGTCAGCTGTGAGCTGTCAGTCATCACCAAAGAAGCCATGGGGCTACTGTAAGCACCTAGCTACAAGAATGGGCTCACACATTATATTGCAGTTTGTAACGTAGTGTTACCATTTGAAGAGAGAAAAAAAAACGTTCATTAAAATATTTTGGCTTTCGCGAATATGCCTACATTATATTTTTAACTTAGACGGGTTGTTTATTTGTATTAGCTGTAGCTATGTATGTTATTTTTAATGGTCATTATTTGTTTAGAACAATAAAATCCTTAATACATTTTCTTTAAATCACAGCGTCTGGGTTGTAATCATTTTAAATAATCCTGCTCTAGTGGGTTATTATTTGTAGGAAATGCACCCAAATTTGTGTGTAAGGAGGGTGGTAAGCTATTTAGGAAATCACATACCTTGGTACACCCGGCCGGGAATCTAACCCCGAACTCAATGTCACCGGAAACCCGGCCTATTCCATTGGGTCACTCTCACAATAGGTTGAACTGTCAATGACAGGGAGATCGAGGTTCGAGTCCTGATCGGGCATACTGAAGGTTGTTTTCATAAATGGTTTTACACTTTCGCTCCATGAAAATGCCGGTACAATTCATTTAAATTCTACCTTTCCAATCCCTGAAACATATGCGGCGACAAAAACACACAAAAATATCTATGTAAATTTACATGTAGTCGTATGGAATCAGCTGATAGACGCTCGATGTTTAGCTCGACCAAGGTTCTGTAATGTACAGTAGGTCTACTTTGTTTTTAAAAAGTAGTTTTAAAAAAATTCTAAAACTTCTACTTCTTATAATACTAGTTGTACTATTATTATTATTATAATTATTAATAATTATAATGATCTTCCGTACTTGGCTAGGTCATATTGGTCACCCTATGCCTGAGAGAAAACCAACCTAAGAGCTTCATGAAAATAAAGTCCTCCTAAACAGAACAAGCAGCCAAGAAAAAACCAGCGAGTCCAAGCTCCAAAGAAGAGTAAACAGTGGAGAGAATATCAAGCCGTGGAGGCTGGGATGTTGAGTAAAGATGGGGGTGATGGGGCAGAGGCTCCCTGTGGAGCTAAGAGGGTCACCGTCACGAGTGCAGGGGAATGTCGGAGGGGGCACTGGCTAACTGGGCTGGAAAATTGCTGGCCACCCCTCCGCGCGGCTAACCGACAAAGATCGCATTCGAAACGTCATAAACAATGGGATTGAAGGAATGAAAAGTGTAGGGGAAGGAAGAAACCCAAAGCAGCATATAGTTGGGACAATGGATATGTTGAGGCGGAACACATAGCAATACCTGAATTGCACATTTGGCTGACACATTAAAATCCCATCAGGCATGGAGCGGTTTAAAATCGGGATCTTTTGTAATGTACACGGTGTTTACCCTGAAAGGTAGCAGTCTTACCTTGACTGTTTACACTATTGCCCAATCTTGTAACCTGCTCATGAGAAGCTCGACCCTCTCTAAATTAATTCAGGTCCTAGATATGCTGATACTATTCATTCGTGAATATTCTAATCCTAGACTGACATAATATAAAACAGTTCTGAAAATTTCACAAGCTTAGATACACTTTATAACAAATCACACATTCTGTATATATAAAATACATATCCTAAATATTTATATATAGACAGGTTCTCTTTCTAATAATGGTCCATCCAAATTATAAATGTAGATAACTATTTATAGCGATTTATTATCAAAAAAACAATATTCACCTGTTAAGACCCATGACCCTTCTCCGATCACCTTTTTCAACCACTAGGATATTAAAGAATGGGCCTACTATAAAAGTGGCTGCCTTGAGTAAAACTTACTGAATAGCAAGCAAACACCAACGGATAAGTTCAATACGTCCCAAACGCAATTTTTCACCACCTGTTATTCAAAGGATGTTTCAAGTTTATTATATAAATATTGACAAATTCATTGGATATCAGATTGTAATTAGAATAAGTATGGAACCCGCCTCGGTGGCGAAGTTTGCTAACGCGCCAGTCGTGTTGAGCTCAACCGCCGAGGACGGGGAGTTCGAGGTTCGAATCTCGGTCAGGTGAACTGGGGGTGGTTTTTCCTAAATGGTTTTCCACTCTCCCTCCACGCAAATTCCGGTTCACTTCCTCTAATTCAACCTTCCCAATTCCCAATCCATAGCGCAATTAGTACTTAAAGCGTATAACCCGAACGGGTAGTAAGACGCGGTGCTAAATAAAAAACAAAAAAGTTTGAACATAATAAATTACTGGCCAATAAACCAATCTGAATTTTAATCCTATGCAATTGAGCAACATCGCTAGAATATTGAAAAGCATTGGAAATCAATTTAACCATTAAAAAAGCATTATCTTTTTGACTATATGTGCATTTATAGCAGCAGACATAACTGGTGGTGAAGTTTTTATTCTCTCTTTTTTACGTATGACATATTTGACCGTGAGAGATGCAGTATCAAGTGCGGTCGCCGTGTAAGTACAATTCTAGCCGCTATGTGAGAATATAAAGTTGCCCGGGGTATACCTTGGAGGTTGTCTACTCGTCATACCCGCAATGAGATGAAGTTATAATATTAATTATAAAGGTGTGGAGACAGTGGAAATCTTAAACGTAGCTTCCTAACTAACCAGACCATGGTGGCCATAGGAGAAATTCCTATTTAAGGAAAAATACCTTTGGTACCACTAGAAATTAAACCTGAGACCTCTATATCAGTAGTCAGGGGTGCAGACCACTTAACTAAGAGTCCAGTCAACCAATTTTGACAGTTATAGGTTGCAGTTGGAGGACCTTATCTGAGAGAGATTGATTACATATCAAATGGATGAAACCGTTGACATGAAGCTATAAGATAGATTTCATAATATGTCACCTAATTTATTTTATTGGTTATTTTAAGACTAACCATACTACGGTGACCATAGGAACAGGGCGCTAATCACTAGAACAAGAGGCTGGTGGGTGAAAAGATGAGAGAATATTATTATGAACTAGATAGATGGATGTAAAAAAGTCTGGGTTCCTTGTATATTTTAAATTGATTGCCTTATTTGTGCCAATACCCCATTACAAAAGACAAAATAAAAAAATGTTGGCACAATAAGGGGAATTAAAAATACATTCAAAAAATGCTTTTCTCGAACCCCCTAGGTTGAAGACGACTTTGACCCGTTTAAGTGGTTGAAAAGTCTAAGGCATTACTTTCGTGTTATACCGTCCTGCTGAAGACGGAGAGATTGGGGTATAAATCCCAGCCGGGTCTTACTGATGGTGGTTTTTCTTAAATGGTTTTCCACTCTCATTCCACGCAAATGAGGGTAGAATATTTCTAAAATACTCCCTTCTTTACCCCTGCGCCTCTAGAGTGACTATTATAATGCATGGGTATAACCCGAAGAAGTATTAAGATGTGGTGATAAAAATAATAATTATAAAGACAGAGTTTGTTTAGTGATGTCTGGAACTGAACCATGAAGCTTTAAGAGTGTGGAGAGAACGTCACTTCACGTTACAGCATTAAGGATGTATAGTTTTCAATACTTTTCTATCGACTAAATATGACATATATCGTTCCTTAAATATGAAACCGGATTCTTCACACACTTTTGATTTACCTAGAGAACTTGGTATACTGCATCCAATACAATAACAATACAACCTATTAAATTTAAACCCTGAACTTTGAAACACACTCATTAAACTCTGGTGACAGTACAATCTATTAAAAAGTAGGCCTAAAATACTGTTGTTGTTATTTTCACTTAGTAAAATTTATATCACTAGCTCATAAAAAAACTTGAAAATAAAAACAATATAAGAGACTAGTTTCTTTTTAGCACCGCGTCTTAATACACATTTGGATTATACTCAAATGTAGGCCTACTAGTTAAGCTAGTTAGTTAGGGATGAGGAAGGTTAAATTTAGAGAAAGTGTACCCACATATTTATGAAGGGAGAATGGAAAACTACTTAGGTAAAATCACCCTCAGTACACCTGACTGGGATTCGAACCCCAATCCCCCCACCATCGGTAGTCCGTTCCATTGAAAGATCGATTACTTAGACCATGTGACCACCGATGTGAATAACAATTTTAAAAATAATATATTTTATTTACAGTAAGTTGAACTAAAAGGCATACAATAGAATTTATTCTATTATATTCTCAAGGATTTTAGTTAATACAGAAGGGTTTTTGTTATTTTTTCTTAGTAAGTATGTATTTTACACAGCAAGATAGTAACAAAATTGTACTTAAGTACGGTATGTAACTAATATCAAAGATATCAAATTTATTGATGCCTTACTTAAAAAATATGTCACCATAATGACGTCACTCTAAGATTTACTCAGCTTTCACTTTAATTGCGATTCCAAGCACTTACATCCCTGAGCTCATGTTTGGTTCCAGAAAGTTTTACTTTCTCGATGTCTTACAGGTAGAGAAAGTATTGTGATCGTAAAAAAAACGAACTCGAGATTTTGATGAATTTCGACGTTTCATAACCCCCCAAATCCAAAAAATATATTTTTGAATTTCCGTCTGTCTGTCTGTCTGTCTGTCTGTCTGCATCTCCAACTAGCCTAAACTATTTTACTGGCCGGACTAAAACTTGGTATTTAGGGTTTTTATAGGGTTGCCCCGAGGCACTTTTTGTATTTGGGTATCTAACCCTAAAATAAAATGTAGTTTACTGAAGGGAAAACAATATAAAAAATAGACTTTCTTAAAATTAGTTCCAACGACTTAGTTTAAATTTCATTTCAAAACATTTATAAATATCCTAAAAAAAATGGATACTCTCAATATTTCGACAAAATTACTTTAAGGGCTCCGGTCAGATGCGTAAATTCTATTTTTTTTAATCGTATCTCTTAGTCTATTTGAAATATAAAATAACTTATCATTGCAAATATGTAGATCTATTTATGATACAAATATTTTATTCGAAATATATTCATATAAAACCAATAACTTTCAAGTTATACGCATATATATATATAAAAATTTCGAACACTTAAGATGAAGTTATGGGACCGTAAAAAAAATCTAACCGGAATTGTTGATGGATTACGAAGTCTCATGAACCCCTGAACCTTAAAAAGTGGTATTTGCAATGCCATCTGTCTTTGTATCTTTTTAACCTAAAAATTAAGAGTAGTTTAAAAAAAAAGCTAAAAGAGAATAAATCGATTTTCTCAAAATAGGCTCTAACGATTTTGATTAAAGTTCATATCTAGGCGTTGATTAAGATTATAAATAAACTGTCTATCTTCATTTTCCCATGAAAATTAATTTAGAGAACACAAAAGGAGCGGAGATTTCCGTATCTCCGCAACTATTTGAGATACTGAATAACTTATCATTGCAAGATTGTAGTACAATTAGAAATAAAAGCTTTTATATGAAATATATTTTTATAAAATCAACAGTTTCGGAGATATTGGCAAATATATTAATACAAGTTTGTGAGCTTTAGTTGTAGAGAGATACTACTTAAATTTTAACGCAATAATTCTCTAATGCCATGGAGTAAGAAATATGTCTCTCAAAACTGTAAGTTATCTTTCTTTCAACCTCTTAAGAAAAATGTTTGTACAGCAATGGTCTATCTCCATCATTTTAGAGTCAATAGTGAATTTTTACCTATTTTATTGGTCAAAATTTATAAATGAGGAATGTTGCAATGAAATAACCATAAGTTGTGCAACCCTTAATAAAATGTCGACAATTTTAAACCAGAAATCAAAATTTTAATACGAGGGGTTGACCCTTGGGGACCCAATATCATTAATTTTTACTTTCATGCTACCATACAGGTAGAGCAAGTATTGTTATCGTCAAAAAAATTAAACTCGAGATTTTGATGGATGTCGATGTCTCCTGACCCCCCGAACCCTAAAAAGTGGTTTTTGCAATGCCGTCTGTCTGTCTCTCTGTCTGTCAGCCTGTACCTTGGGCCAGAGCCTAAACTATTTTACCGATTGTGTGACACCCACAGACAATCGGGAAGCGTGTGTAAATAATAACCAAGGGGATCACAAGAGAAAACATAGTTTTATTTTAATTAAGTCAGGTATAAAGGTAATGAAGATACATCATATATTTCAACAATGGCATAGAGAGCCAATTTGTAGTCTGGCAATAAACAGCCATTCAAGATGATTCAAACAAACTATATACATGAAATTGCGATGCCATAAAATTTACTTTAAATATCGATATATAATGAATAATGTACTCTGCCAAAGCAGACACAAGGATAGTAAGATAAAGTGATTAAATCTATGATATATAAGTCTCAACAATTGTCGTTGAATCCTATACCTAAGTAACAATGGTTAATTTAATTTCATAATTTACTTTGAAGTGCATAAATATGGTTCGTAAACCACCGTTAGAATCTATACAACCTAACATGATAACTTATTTTAATTTAAATATATATACAATAACCCACGCAGTTAAAGCGTGCATACATTATTTTAATAACATCCCTAAAACCTGTAAAAATACTAATGTAGTCGCTTGACTGAACTAAGTGAAGATGAGAGCGCGCCACAAGTACACAAAGAGTACTAACGCAAACCATGAATTCCCCTTAAAAACAAATATTATTGACCCGCGGTTCATCCGCGTTAAACCCCACCAAAAAACCCATCTACAAAACATCATTATGATAAAGTAAGCCCAAACAACAATTTTGAAAATAATCCCTCCCCATTATTTATATCAGAACAGAATTTTCAATAAATTTCCTAGCTTTAGTTTATATCGGCGCCCTCACCTTTGTGCAAGCCAGTGGTACAACGAGTGACGAGGTAAACAATACAAGCCATTATATAGCAAATACAACCTACACATGTTCTCAGAGGAGGTGGAAAGTAAGGGGGAAACAAAGAACAAAAGTAAGGGAGAAGACTAGCGTTCTCGAAGCTTAGCGGCCAGTCCAGTAACCACTCGAAGTTTACAGAACAACCCAGATGGCAGAACCGGAAACGATCTTGGTCAAGTTAAGTCCTTGTTTGTTGTGGGCCGGGCTTCGATGATGAGCGAGGCGCTAACCAGCGTCTCGTTTCAGTCGAAATTGTTCAACCCACGGGAGAGGATGTCTTAGTGTGTGTTAGTGCTCCATCAGACGGAGAGAAGCCAGGCCGGTGGTGGTGTGTCTTGTAATTCCATATTACTGAGGGGTATGCGTTAGATGTTGTTATTGGTTGTAACATATTTACAATTGGGTTAAATCTTGGTATCTAGGGGTTTCATAGGGCTATCCTGAAGAGCTTTTGGATTTGGATACCCAACCCTAAAATTAAGGGTAGTTTCTTTGACGGTGGAAAGAGAAAAACTCGATTTTATCAAACTCAGCTTCAACTATTTTGATTAAATTTCATTTCTAAGCTTTGATCAATATTACAAACCAAATGGTTACTCTCAACCTTTCGTCAAAATGAATTTAAAGGTTTCGGTTTGATGGGTAGATTCTATTTTTTTTTATTTTATCTCCATAAGTATTTGATATATGAAATTACTTGTCATTGCATACATGTATATCTATTTATAGTAAACATCTTTTACTTGGAATATATTTTTATAAAACCAATAGTTTTCAAGCTATACGCAAAGTATATATTTTTAACTGGTAAAGTATTACGACCACCAATAAAATCTAACCTGAGATAATGATGGATGTCGATGTTTCATGACACCCCAAACCCTAAAAAGTTGTTTTTGCAACACCGTCTTTGTGTATGTCTGTCTAACCCTAAAATTAAGAGCAATTTACTAACGGGTGAAAAGAGAAAGATTCTACTGTCTCAAAATCGGCTATAACGATTTTGATTAAAATTCGTATCTAGGCGTTGATTAAGTATAAACAAAATGTATTTTTCATTTTCCCAAGAAAATGACTTTAAGGGTTCCTTACAGAATCAAAAATTTCTATATATCTTCAACTATTTGAGATACTAAATAACTTATAGCTGTAAAATTTTAGTACTATTAAAAATAAAAAACCTTTTAGTTGAAATATATTTTTATAAAACCAATAGTTTCAGAGATATTGGCAAATATATTAATACCATTTTGTGAGCCCTAGTTTTTGAAAAGATATTACTTAAATTTAAACGCAATAGTTCTCTAATGCCATAAGAGTAAGCAAATAAGTATTTCAAGAAGTTGATGTTGTTTTTCCTTTAACCTCTTAGGGGAAATGTTTGTACAGCACAGTAGTGAATCCATGATTTTCGTGAGCGGGGGAGGGACATAGGTGCTCCCATCGGGATCGAGTCGTGGATGGGGATGGGGTGAGGTGGGAGGAACCTCAAGAAATTTTGACATAAAATTTCTTCAAAACTTGAGAGTAAATCCTTAAGTAGTTTTTCAGTGTAACGCTAGACTTGAGAATAATCCTTTAATGAATTGTATAATTGGAAATTTGCGATTAGTATTGAAATTTATTATAAGCAAATAATAAGAATATCAACAAGTGGTGATTATTAAGAGGGGAATAAGTTTAAACACTATTATATAGAAATAGTTTTTTATTTATTCAATCAATTGGACAAAATATATGGAATTATATAGAGTTCGAACAATCGAACTTTAACTCCACTCTATAGTATAGCTAGTTATTTCTTATTCGAAATCGAAATTTTACCACTAAGCCATGCTAACACGTTATGTGTGTAGTATTATTCAAATATTTTTTATAGCGCGTTATTTAAAAATAAATTATTTTAAAGATCTTTATTTATTATTAATTATTGAAATAGTAATAATAAAAATGATCAAATAAATTTAAACCCAAACAAGGTTTGTGCAACAAGGTGAGAGGCGCGCAACTTAAATTGGGATCATTTCATTAATGCCTATTTTAACCACTTTAATACTTAATGTGATTGTTTTAAATATTTATAATAATTACCTTATATTAATCATTTAATAATTCTACCAGTAACAATTTAAAAACTGAAATCCTATTTGTGAGATAGTATTAAGTGACAAATAAAACTAATAGTGACTTTAATATTGATTTAATTTATTTAAATCCTTGAGGGGGGCACGCGCCCCCCCCCCACGCCACCCTCCTGGATCCACCCCTGGTACAGCAATGATCTATTTTTCTCATTTTATACTTAATAGTCAATAATTACCCACTTTATCGCTCAAAGTTTATAAAAGAGAAATTTAGTACTAATGCGATAACCACAAGATGTGCATCCCCTAATTAAATGCCTAAAATTTTAACCGGAAGTCAAAATTTTAATACAAAGTGTTGACCCTTGGGGACCCAATAACGATAATTTTTATTGGTCCAAATATACAAATAAAGACGTAAATTTTAAAAATATAGTTAGAAAATTTAAAATCGTGAGTCAAAAAAAGTTTTACTTATGTATAGCGCAATTTGTTCTCGGATTCGCTACTGTATATTATATTACGAATTTTGAGTAAATATCTCCATTTTTAAACAATAGAGCGAGAAAGTCCGTGCGGAGTTCCTTACCATTTATTTAGTATATGGATTGTTAGCTAGTCTTCTTATTGAAACTTAAAAGGTATGTTCTTGAAAATTGTAATAGTATTTTGTATTTGATATTTCTCACACAAAAGGAGCTGTTAAAATCATTGAAAAATCTAAATATTATCTAGAATTTCTTAATATTTTTTTATTTACATTAATTGATTTTATTATATAACTCTTTGTGCAATGCAAATGAAAATCATAGCTTGTATTGTACATTAAAAATATTTTACGTGTATGACCAATCAAAAATTTAATTTCTTGGGATCCACTATGGCAAATTTGATAAAAGTTTGTTAATGTTTATTATATATTACTCAATATACGTGTAATTAACGTAAAACTTGTGTTTGAATTGATAATATTTAAACTTGATCTTTGAGAAATTATAAAATAGGCGTAAGAGTTTTTTTCTCTCAAATTTCTTCAAACTAATATCATCAATAAATAATTAGGACTAAATGAAGAATAAATTAACAGCCTTCAGATATTAGAAAATCATTTAAATACATTTTGACGTAATGCTTAGCACGATAAATCCACAAACAAACAATAAATAAGACACCCCCTAATAATGAAATGGTGTTTCCAATAGGTTTGTGAAAAGGAAAAGGTAGAACAGGTGTTGACGGGTGTTGACGGTATTCTAAACACCAAGAACCAGGATCGTCTTAAGCGCACTGTAGGCCCCTAGGCAGAGCAATGCACTCGACCCCTAATAGCCCTACCCACACACAGGGATAAAAATGAAAACGGCCAATAAAATAAAACCTATAGCTTTATAATTTAATGGTACGCTCAACAAAAACATTTTTACAAAAAAAAAAAAAATAGCATGCTGTATGTAAGGGTAGAATAAATCAACACAACCTTTAACAATATAAAATAAGCCTAGAAAAACACAAGCGTAGAGTTCATATATATATATATGGGGCCTTTGGGCACTGCCCAGTGCGCTCATGCCTAGTGATGGCACTGCTAATAACCCTTGTGTTTACGATCCTTTAAACCCCAATAATAGTAATAATATTAATATTTCTAAACGCCATTTAAATAGCCGGAATCTAGATCTGGGGTGTCTTACACAGCCACGCTTGCTTCGCAGTGTAAACTAATTTGATATTTTCTTCTTGAGAAGACAGCGCAATAAAAGAAGCAACGAGGAAAGCAAGAATGGTGCGTGCAGTAGCTGGAGCAATCCGCCCAGACTGAGTGAGATAGTAGGACCTATCTACCAGACTGTGCACTTGACGTTGTCTACATGTCAACACAAGTTGGGGTTCGCTTTGTCAGAGCCCTTTTTCACGGTCACGACACCAAAATGGTCGGCTTTCTTACTACTACTCCTCCTATCTTTAATCTTTCACAAAGAACAGAAAAATATGAATCTTCAAAGCATTGAAGATAATTAACTCGCTTCCTAAAATGAACGACCACAGAGACTAGACAGGCGGTTTTTAACCGTTCACTTGAGTGGACTTAAAAGCGACTTATTTTTAAAGTTATCTTTATGTTTATTGGTTTTTTGATGCCCCTCCCTAGTTTATTACATACATATACATAATCACACCGTTCCCCTATGGGGTGGGCAAGAAACTGTGCATATATAACTCAAAAAAACAACTCCGTACTTAATCCATCCTCACTAACTTTCTCCATACATTTCTATCCTTGCATACTCCCTTCACGTCAACAAAATATATATATACCGAGTCATACATGCTGGTTCATTCTTAAAACTAATGATTTTTCTCTTTTTTACATATTTATATACAAAATTTATCCACGTCCTCTATCTCATTCCAGCCACATTCACCATGCTCATGTGCTTCTCTTGGAAAACCCACGCCTCACATGCATAAAACAATGTTCACGTTAACACAATTTTATATAGTAGGCCTATCACCTTTGTCTCTCTCGATTAAACTTCATTCTTTGCTATAGTTTACATACTTACAACTATTTTTCGAGATGAATTCACCCGTCTGTCGACCTAATCATTTATCCCTCAAATTTTACAGACCATTCTGCTGACAATCATTTCCTGATCACTCCTTATCAAAAACTATCACCTTAATTTTGTAGACATTAAACGAAGATCCATTCTGCCTGCCATTCAAACGATGCAGCGCATTCTGCAAGTCACTTTCATTCTCGTCCATTATTAAAGCATTATCTGCATAAAATAATAAAACTCATATTTTCACATTGTCCATTTGTACACAAACCGCGTCCTCACAAGCACCCCTTATACATTCATACATGGAAACATTTAATAACCATGTATCCACATCATATTCTCTCAGAACATTCTAGCTTATGATAACATTAATTTTTTTTAAATGGTTACATATACAAAAATACAAAACTATATCAGACGGTACATCACAGTTATATATATACATATATATATATGTATAAGATTGAAATTTTTTTGTAAACTTTATATACAGTAGGCCTCTAATATATACAAGAAGCCCCAATATGTATGGTAAAATTATCATAATATTGAAATCGCCACAGGTGAACTATTAGGATTTTAATACATCCAATAGGCTATATATATATATATGTATATATAAATATATATATATGTATATATACATACTTATACAAAAAACTCTATAGCGTCATCCCGCAAACTAGCTATACCAGCTGAGCAGGTGCCGTCTGTTGGCGAAGATGGTGCCAGCTTGAGCAAAGAATAAATATATATAAATATAATTGTATAGATAAATATGTATATTTATAGGCATATATACAAATATATTTATGTATTTTTATATGTGTATATGTTTATATACACATTTATATATGTGTATATATCTTTATAAATATATATATAGATATAGATATATATATATTTATATAGATATATATATTTATATCTATATATATATATATATAGATCTATGTACATACACACATAAATATTTAGTTTTTATGTATAGATAAATGTGAAAATGTAAAACTCAGAATATACCAAATAATTTTACCAGTTTTTTTCAATGGGTGTGAAACGTGGTCTCGTACCTTACATAACAAAAACAAAATTAAGTTGTTCGAAAAACAAGGTACTCATCATAAGACATTGTTAGGAAGTCTCGCAGACTACGGTTGGCAGGACATGCAGTGCGAATGGGAGATTCTAGAACCAGGTTAAGAGTATTGACTGACAAACACAATAGTAAGAGACCATTGGGAATACCTAGACGTAAATGGTTGGTTACATTATAATGGACATGAAAGAAATAGGGTGGGATGAGGGGGACTGGATAGAACTAGCTCAAGATAGGGATAGTTGGTGTACTTTTTAAATGCGGCAATGAACTTTGGAGTTTTTAATGCCATATGTGTGTGTGTTTGTGTGTGTGTATGTACATTAGGATTAATGTAACGATTTCAGTGATATGATTTTTATATCACCTAAAAATGTGAATATACACTTGATGTAACACCATTGTTATTATAAAATCCATCATAAATGAGATTTTATTTGTGAACATTAAAGCTACATAGCGAGACACTATATTTAATTTTTCACTTCTATATTTAACATTTACATTTCTCACCATGTTTATCAACAACTTTACTAAAGGGGTATAGATGTGAAAGTAGTGTAGAAAAAATACACTTAAATTAGTAGGAAGAGCAGAGGAGAAAACCACAGTGATAAAACATATGTTGAAATACCATTCCCAGTTAACTGCCTTTTAAAATCTAAGCTAATGTAATTAAAATGAGCTTTTAAGAGACTTTATTTCATTAATATAAATATTAAATTCAAATTAAGCTGTGTCGTATATCTACTATATTTTAAATGATATTCATAAATAAAATGATATATTAATGTAAACTAACTATTTAAAATACCATATAAGTTTATTTAGGCGCTACTGAATAATTATATATTATATTTTCATAAATTAGTTTCAAAAGAATAACTGTGTTTTTCTTTATTGTTAAATACTAAGGAATATATATTAATAGGCTAAGATACAAAAAAAGATATAATTAATTTAACGTTTTTTTTGCTTTATGTATTTTATGAAATATTACGAAACGTAATTGCTTACATTAATATATTTACCCTTAAACACCTTTAATTTTGGGGAATAAATTAGAATACACATATTGTAATCATTTTTATATAGCTTACATTTTAAGATTAAAGTTCAAGAACTTTACTAAAATCAAATATTAAAAGTTAAAGAGATTTTGTTACACAAATAAATATTAGGCAGCCAAGTTTCCAGATGAATTCACTGTGCCGTATTGCCATGGCAACCATGAGTGGTACGAGGGCCCAACAAGTAACCTTATTGGGGAGGGGACAGCCAGCATCGCTCTACAGGAACTTTAAATAAGGGCGCCTATATCTTCTTTATACAATGAGTGATTTGTTGATGTAAGGTTAAACTATATTTTCCATTAGCTGAGTGGTACGAGGGTCTAACAGATAACCCAAAGGGGGGAAGGGATACAACCAGCACTGCTCTACAGGAACATACCTATATAAAAACAGAAATAACTGTCAAACTAACTTTTTACTTTCACTTGACACCTCAGAAAGAAAGTATTTTGATCGTAAATTTAAAAAAATCTAACTCAAGATTTTGATAAAATGTCGACATTTTATGACCCCCTGAAACCAAAAAAGTTGTTTTTATGATGCCGTCTGTCTTACTTCGAGTTAGAGCCGAAACTATATTACCAATTGAGCTAAAACTTAGTATCTGGGGTTTTCATAAGGTGGACTGGATAGAAATACCTCAGGATAAGGATAGGGTGTAATTAGGTAGATTGTATAGAACTAGCTTTGTATGGGAATAAGTGGCATATTTTGGGAGTGCGGCAATGAACTTTTGAGTTCTGAGTGCAATAGAGTAAGAAAGTAAGTAAAACCATCAAATTAGGACCAGTGAAAATATTTTATCATTATTATTTTAAAATGAAATTACTTCTAAAATATTCCCAAATTTGTTGCTGTCATAATGAATAATGCAAAAATCTGCACTTCGATAAGTTTTCTGGTTCGAGTGTTATCTTGTACATTATCTAATATTTAGTCTATTCATCTATGAGATAGGCTATTAGGGAGGGATCATACAAGTGTAAATATATATATATATATATATAAGAGAGAGAGAGAGAGAGAAAGAGAAATAACAGATCAGGCCATTCTTTTCTTTGTATTTGACCCCAAGGAAGCACGTGTGCGAAGTGGAAAAGGGAAACCCTTGAGAAAATAAGAAGGAAAGGAAGAGAGAAAAATAAAAGGGATATCCAAATTACTCAAAGAGAGTACTTTCTATGTGTATGTTCGCCAAAGAAACGTGCCAGGGAGGTAAAAGAATGGAGGAGAGTTTGACACTTGAGCCTTTCTTTATACCCAAGATATGCTAATTAGTTTTCCAAAAAGTTGAACAAGATTATTTTAAATAATTGTTAGATAAAATAGTTTTGCTGAAAGTGATAATTTGGTCCTTTATGCCTCCATGAGCTCGTGAAGTGAGCATTTTGAATTGAGCGCAAGCAACTTCTTAAATACACTAATCGTCGTGGAAAACTTCAAGGCGTTTAAAAAGAGGGGAAACTCTCTTTAAGACGTTCCCCAAGACGTCTAACGTTTTGAGATGGTTTCTTTAACCATTCTCGAACCCTAGAAAAACAGTTTGAGAATGTCACTTAGGACCTTTTGCAACCCCTTTCCTCACTATCGTGGGTTGGAAGTCTATTATTCTCGTATTTTTCCTGCTTCTTTACTCTTGTTCCCTCACAGATCACTTTGTTTCAGAATCCATCATGCGCAGAAAGATGTGTACATTTGTCGTTCAAACCGACGGCTCACTCATTGAGCACAGGGGTGCGTAAAGTGTATATAATTACAGTTTAAAGATGGGTTTTATTGCATGCCAGAGTTATTTATGATAATTATAACCCGAAGTTTTTTCAATGGATGTAAATTAACAACAATTTTACAGCAAGTAGGTTATTAAAATTATACACCTATTTCTTTTAATAGAGTCATAACCTCCCAACGAATTAATGATAGTAATAGTTGCCCTCATTAATACTTTTACTAGAAACAAGACATATTCCTTAAATAGCACAGCTTTTAGAACTCTTGCTATTCTTTGTCAATGGATATATGTACGAATATACTATGTATTTGGGCTTGGCTGTAAAACATAATATTGTTTTTTTTTTATCATTTTCAGGGTTTACATGAATATCTGTTAAATGTATGTCCAAAAGCTGTAAAGTTTATTGAACCGTCCCATTTTTGTTAATCTGACACCTTATCTCAGTCAGTAGGGTGTCCGCCTTATCAGTTAAGGGTACCGGGTTTGATTTCCAGCATTCCGAAATTTGTTGTAACTGGTGATAAACTACCGTCTGGGGTTGGGTGTTGTGTCTGTTCTAAATGTAATTGAGTTTATAAATCGTGTTCTAATATATTCAGTAAGTTAAGAAATTACACGTTAAATACCTAGAAAGATCTTAAGGGGAATAGTGCATTCCATAATCTAGTAATTTTCCCAATTTATTTACAAATGGGTATTTATAATAAATTTGAGAACCTTTTACCTCCCTCTGTATTAGTCACCAATTGGTCAGACGAGGAAAAGTCATTGAGAATGTAAGAACTACATCACCTGTCCTTACTTAAACTTGATATTTTCCCAAGCGTGCTCAGAATTGTTTACTTTAGTCGTTCTCTCTATAAAACTTTCCATTTAAAAGATATATCAGATGAGAATTTGAAAAAGTCACTCTCTTAATCGAGTTGTGGAAAGTTAGAAGAAAGTGTTCTTGGGGAGAGAGGTATTCAAATTCATCTTGCATGAGTCATAGTTACAGATAAATAACAACTATTCACTCCTATAGGTATCTGTCCTCAGGAAAGGCCATATACAACTTTTGTGAAATCATTATTGGACAGTTGAAAAATGTAAACTCTTCCAGAGTGGGTACATTCATCATGTTTATTAAATAAATGTATGTCAAAGCTTTGTTTTTACCAACAGAAGAAATCCTTATTTCTTTAAAAGTTGCCATTATTGTTGTAGTAATTGGCCTGCAAATAATAGTAATAGAACTTATTTTTCTATGATTTTCATATCAAAAATAATCATAATTGTTTACTGTTTTCACGTGTTTATTTATTTTTGTTGTGCATTAAAATTATGATGACTCACTGAGTAAATGAATAAGATCTATTGAAATATATAGATTTATAATCAGTCATTTATTATATACACGAAGTGTATTAACAAATGAGTTCTTTTATGGCTTATTCTAATACTACTCATAATAATAAAATACTATATTAAAATTATGTTACCACCCACTCTACTACCTCTTAGCTACGGCCACACTAGACTAAAAGGAAAAGGGGGATAAGCTTGAAAAAGTTATAAAGAAGAAATATACCAGCAACAATTTGGTAACAATATGAAAGTTTTATTTAAAATAATAACAATTTAAACAATAATTTACATGGTCTCAAAAATCCATCAGGGGTTGTGCTGAAAATCAAACTAAACAAATGCGCAGTACTATCATGCAAATGTTTCCAAACATGAAACATGTTCTTAAGTCAACTAGGCCAGTCTGGAAGAGACAATCACTCGATCCAACAAAACAATGTCAGTTTCACAACAGTGAATATTGATAAAAAAAAACACCTAAAATGTTGACTATCCAAACAAATTACTTTATAAATGTCTAGTCAGATCTTTATTGACTACAAAAAGAAAACAGCCTATAGGGCATCTGTGAAATTGGTTCGAAAGTTGTCTGCTACGCTACATTGAATACAGAAAAAAAAAGGTGAGCTAAATTTAATATCGTACGGATATTTCGGGGAGCACAGGAGTTTGACTTATAGGTCAAACTCCCGCGGTAATATTAAATGTTGACACAACTGTGGACGTTAACAAGATCCCTGGTTGTTAATAAAAAGTATATAACATACAAAAGAAGTCTAGATAAACCACAATTAAATTCAATTAAATAATTTGGAAAGTATTCAAAGTCAAAATCAATCCCTCAGCAAAATTTTACGTTACTTTACCAAACAATTCAAAATAAAAAAACATCGTCAAAAGATGAGTTTACATTATCAGTTAGATTCAGACAATTCAAATAAAATACATATAGCAAAAATTAGATCAAAAATATGGTAATCTGATATACTCAGTGACCTCACTGACACTGTGAACTATGTATAAACTAATGTTTAAATTGTTAATAAATATGCATGTATTGAATTATTAATTTAAAACTAATATTGGTTCATATTCCAAGAATAGTGTGTTTTAAGTAATTCTTCTTCCAAAAGGTTCTACTTTGCACAATAGGAAACCCACGGCTTGCTACTTGAAAAACGCAAGGAAAGCTATGGAGGCTCTAATGACCTTTCCCAATGTCTATGAGGGGGCCACACTTTCCTTTCCGCTCGCCCATAAGTGATTGGCCAATGAGCTCGGGTTTTCACAACTCAGGCCATGCTGTTCCTGTGAAGCAAGCTAAGCATTGTGCCAACTATTTAAAAAAGATTCAAGATCATAATGTTTATTTATTAATCTAATTTAGTATAGTTTTAGTAAAAATACATAAAATAAATATATAATTAATTATGCAATAATAGTTAGTATACGTAACAAGCTTTATATTATACAATAGTTAAATACATTGATTTATGTTTAGGTATTCTAGTCACATGTATTATCATGTATGTGGCAAACACATTTAACCATTCTTTCAAATTTAGGATTCTCAGCACTAATAGAGGGGTGAAATGGGGGGAGGGGTAAGGCGGGTGACGAGGCTACTTTAACCGTTGTTGACGGTAATTCTTGTTTTTCTTTAGTAGAAAGGATCGTGGAGTTTTAATAGTGTTCTTTTTGTTTATGTTTAAAATTAACGAATTATTAGTCATTGTGATTTTATATAATTATACATCAAATAATCCCAAAAGTCGGGAGTGTGAGTTCATCGTTTCAAGATGATTTAGAAGGAAAAGGTAAAATAAAATATATTTTAATATAATTTACTTAATCAGTGGTGCACCCAGCCATTTACTTTGGGGGAGGCATTCAATCAAGGCTGTAGCGAGAATGTCATTTTGATGGAGAGAGTGGGTTTGGGGTTGCACAGCTTCCTAAGCCCTGAAGTCCGAGAATATTTATGAATATTAAATGCTTTTATAAATAATTTTGAGTAGTTTTATGGTAATTAAGTAATTTAAATAATACAAATTGTATCAAAGCTATTATTTGTATGTTATTTTCAATTGTTAATTTTGTGTGTAACGGTAAAAAAATTAATATTAGGCTTAAGTCTGAAGCCTGGTCTTAAAATGTAGCATATACATTCGACACATCTTCAATGTTAGTTATACTTAATATTATTTAAATTTCTATTAACAATATTTGTGGTGTTGGGGAAAGAGGGGGAAGGGTTCAAATAACCTGTCTGCCCCTCTCCCCCTTGGGTGCACCAATGCTTACAGCAAAAGATATGTGTAAATATATTAGCATTAAATCAATGACGTAGTGATAAAGTATTAATAGTCCGAGATAATCTCCCCTATGTTAGCCAGAGTTTACGCATCTAAATAGCTTCTGGAGCACAAATTTTCAAGTTGGAAGACTAATTTTTTTCCAAGCAGCATTGTGTGATATAGGTTAGGCTTTATAAAATAGTTTTAATTGCAACGTGAGTTGGATAATCCATCTGATTCCCTCTCACCAAGATCTGATGGATGCTTGATCGATGTATCACTTCATTTTACTCTTATTATGATTGTTTGATTCGAGTATTGCTTTGTGTTTTTAATTACATTAGGCTAATTGAATAGGATCTTTCTTTCTTATGCATTCAGAAATGTGCCCATGCCACTCTTAGCCTCGACATTAATATTGACTTAAATTTCTAACCATGTAGATATCATTACAATTTGAGGACCGCCTATATGGTCTAGTGGTCATAGTTTCTGGTTACGGAACCAGAGGTCCCGGGTTTGGTTCCCGGCGCGTCCAGATTATCTGGGAAGCAGTTGGTCTGGAATGGGTTATATTCAGCCTAGAGTGGATAAATAAGGAGCTCTTCGAATAAATAGTAGTGGCTCCGGTATAGAAAGCCGAGCTTAATTGCTGGAGTCATCGTTGTGCTGACCACATGACACCCTCTATCCGCAAGAGTTGGCACTAATTCTCCAAACAGTTTGGTAGCTACTCGGTAGGTATAGCCTGAATGCGGGCTGACACCATGGAGTTACTTTTATTACATTTTGAGGGGATGGTAATCATCGTTATGGATAAATAAAAGAAGAGAGAATATGGGAGTGGAAGAGGGGGAATCAAAATTTCCTAAGATAGCACACAGTTAAAGGGAAATAATAAATGTTCGAGAACCACTGTTTTATATGAACAGATCTTCAAATATATCCCTCGAAATAATTCCTTGACGTTCTTGAACAACGGTGGTTGAGGGTCCTCGGCCCCCAAATCTCCGTTGCAACTTTTAGAGTACATCATACCTATTAATTTTTCTCAGAATACACCACTGAAATTATATAATCAAATAATACCTGATCATTTGTGTCTTAAAAGTACAAATATATTAATTTTGGTGTTGCTATGCATTTAAAATAATTATGAACAAGTTTAACTAGAAATAACGATATTGGATTGGATATTAGGCAAAGAATACGATCGGGAAATGGATGTAATTACTCAGTCAGTAGGTTGTTGACAGTTTGCCTCCTTTCAAAGAATGAAAAACTCAGAATACATAAAATCATTTTACCGGTTGTTCTCTATGGGTGTAAACCATGGGGTCTTACCTTACATGACGAAAACAACGTTATTGTTTGTGCTTAGGAATATATTTGGTCCAAAAGGGGATGAAGCTACTGGTAAGTTGAGGATGTTATATACTGATGAGTTACATATCCTGTACTCATCACAATACATTGTTAGGATATTCAAGTCTCGTAGATTATGGTGGGCATGACATGCAGTGTCAATGGGAGACTCTAGACTAGCAAACCCTATGGTAAGATACTATTGGGAAGACTTAGACGCAGATAGAAGAGTAAAATTATAATGGACATGAGGGAGATGGGATGTAATGAGGTGGACTGGATAGAGAGCTAGATAAAGAAAGGGATAGGTAGTGTACTTTTGTAGGTGCAGCAATTAAATTTTGAGTTCATCATGATGTAGAGTAATCAAGTAGCTATTAGCATATAAAATGATAACAATTGTAAGTGATCAGAGCATAAACCATATTTGCAACCATGCATTAAAGCTGCAATAGTTTTTGTAAATGAAAAATCTGTTTCCAGTTTATCCTTTTCTTTATTAAATCAAATTGATAACAAGTATGTCAATCCTGCCACCTTATACTGTGTGATAACTGGTGCAAATAACTTTAAAACAAAAACCTAGAAACCCGAAACCCTCCATAATCCTACGTCTTTAAGCATGCATTAAGGATAGAGTATCGAGCGTGTTTTTTTTATTTAGTGTGAGCCCGACGCCTTAGATGACGTGACAATCAGTGAAAGTGTATCCAAAAACAAGACACCTCTAAAGCTAGAACTTTTCTTAAGTAAGTATTTGGGAAACCTGAAGAAGTATAGCCTACCTAATACTTAATTTTTTTTAATTTAAATATATTGTGACCTCGTCGACTTTGACTTCATGATCACTAATGCAGATAACTACAAGATGGGGGGTACCTACTAAGTCGAAGCTTTTCATTTGTAATTAGGGCACCTTGAGGGCTGTGTATCCTCTAGTATTTTTGTACATTTATATATTTAGATAATATGTATAAAACTGGTACTATCAACTACTTATGAGTATGAAATTTGGTTAATGATAGTGTATTTTATATGAAAGTCAAGTTTGGTCCAAATTGTTACAAATCGGGTCGTCAACCTCGGTGGTCTTGGGGTAAAGTGCTTACCTCAGGACCCGATGTTCATGGGTTTGAACCCAGCTGAGGTCAATGTCTTTTTCTAGAGCGATAAAATATCCATTGCACAAATTCCTTTGGAGGAGAAGTAAATCCATTGGTCCCATGTCAATTGTGGCATCTAAAAGAACCCTGGAAAGTATGTGAAAATATCTTTCACTGCAAAACTTGCAGGTCCTTTCACTCTCGTTAATAGAAATTATCATGTGTTGATATAATCAGTCATTTAATAAATTTCCCGTTGAATACCTTTAAATAATAAAAACATCGGGTCCTGAGGCGAGCACTTTACTCCAAGATCAAGAGAGGTTTGGATAAAAAATAAAATAAGAGGGAGCCACTTCGTTGGCCAATTGGTATAAGGCTTCACATCACAATAGATTGAACTTCCTATGACGGGGGTCCCGGTCGGGTGTACTAAGAGTGGTTTCTCCTTTGTGTTTTCACTCTCCCTTCATGCAAACGCGGGTATACATCCTCTAAATTCCATCTTCATCATCCCTATCACATTAGCGTAATCATTACATAGGCGTACAGCATGATCTGGTAGTAAGACGTGGTGCTAAAAATAAATAATCTAAAAAAAGGTGTGGTAGGGTGATTCTGGTGCATATTAAATTGCGTCAATATAATGTTTAATAAATTTATTCTAAGTTAGAAGAGGTTACGAAGAAAAGCTTGTTTGTAACGGGGCCACTGTAACTAGACTAGATTACATTTTTAAACCACCCGGCAATTTTAAAAAAAAAAAAATTTAAAATCAATTTTACAACTAATAATATTGGTATAAGATTACAATATAAAAAAATATTATGCCCCCTAACCCTACCGAGGTTTATTTCCATCTATAGAATACATTTTTTTCAAAATAGTTATACATTATATTACAATTTTACGAGATATTAATCTTATAATATTCTCAAAGGTTTATAGATCTAGTGGGTTACTAATAAAATAATGTTTTCAGGTTGTGTGTACTCAATTGTTCATCGATTACACACCAAGATGAAATAGATTCAATTACCTTAGTTCCCTGTTTTATGAAGTCAGCCACGTGCTGAAGGTAGTGTTCTCCTTTTGACAGAGGGGGAGAGAGTAATTGGTTAGACAAGCAATTACATCCCCCACCTAGCGGCCTTACCACTTGACTCATGGGCAGAGATAATTACCATACTGTGACCCTCTCACCAGTGAAATGTTGAACGCGAGCGAGCAACCAGACTGCTAGGTGTGTCTATACAAGGAGGAAGAGAAAGAATGAATTACTTCTGTTTAGTCATCGTGATCCTAATCTCTCCAACACGGCATCCAACCACCCAGAGATAAATAACTTAGTTTTCTATCGCAGATACGGGGCTCACACTAGAATTAATTGCAACGTACCGTACAGTTATTACGTTGGACATATTTTGTTGTTGTTGTGAAAACTGTAGAATTTTCATTATCAGGAAAAAAGATAAATGTACAGGAAACAAATCCACACAACAACAAAATGTTTGTTGGATAGGGAAAGCAGGAAAATGTGTTGAAGAGTAACAAGGATATTCCTATCCACTAAATATAATATTTAAATGAATGAAATACTTGTTATACATTTGAAGTTGTTTTTATAGAAATAAATTACTATAATACCAAAATAATAATATATATAATATAAATAATACGACCAAATCGCACATACTTTCTTATATTATGTATTATAATTTGGAATAAAATGTTCAAAAATATTTTTCAATAAATAACCCAAACACATTATCTTGTTAATCACAATAAATACACATAAACTATACTGTTTAAATATTTTTAGCAAATTTAAATTTTTCAAAAATAAATTATATGTCAACTATCCTAACATTAGTTGCAATTTGTAAAAATAAAAACGTATTACTATTTATCATAAAAAACTAATCCCAGATACCCATTTTAAGCTTAATCTTCAAGGCCAATTTCGAAAAATTTCAAATTGTCTGTAGTTTGTGGAAAGAAAATACCCTTAAATTAATTTACAATAGAAAAGTAAACATACATTATTATTGAACATGTAAAATAGTCCCCTGATACCAATTCTGAACAAAATCCTTAGGAGTTATTTTAAAAAATTACAAAAATGACTCCTTTGTAAACTACAATAAAATGATTAGTTTTTATAAAAACAAATATGTATAACTACCTATCATGTGAAAAACTTAACATATACCAATTGTGAACCAAATCGTTTGAGCCATTTTTGAAAAATTTGGAAGTAAAAAAAAAATCTCAACTGTAAACACCCTTAAATTAAGGGCTAGGGTGAAAATTAAAAATAAAAATAAATTATGTGCTTTTTCTCTATAACATCAAGATATCTAGTTTGAACAGAATACATCAAACCGTTTCGGATATTTCGCAAGAGATAGACAGAGAGAATGGTAAAATCTACTCTTTTTTTAAATTCAGACACATATAAAAAATAGAAATTCATCATAATCTCGAGGTCTAAAATGAATTACAATACTTTCTCTTGATATGAGAAAGTAAACACTGTCCCAACAAAACTAAATACATTTTCCAACTTGTAATTTCTAAATGTAAATATTTTGTTTTCTCCAACAGTGACAGATCAAACATGTCTTGACAGAGATAATTTTGTGCCCTTTATCCCACAATAATAATACTAGTTTTTGACATCCCCTTACACAAAAGGCTATTATCTTTTGTTGCAACACCATTTAAATAGACAGGCTCACTACAGATTTGATTACGTGTAATGGTTAGAAACTCAGCCGTATGTACCGGGGGTAGTTTTCCATGATTTATGTGATTTATCACTGTATTTACTCTCCCTTTTCCATTCTAATGTGGGCGCACTTTCTCTATCTAACCTACCTGATTCCTTCACCTTTATTAAGCGTAACTAACAAACTAAACATAGCCTACTGCAGCATTGCATATATTGATTAACAAGAGCACCATTTTGTTTTGTCATATGCATTGACATCGTTAAAATGACAGCTATGATGGTCTTTCGATAAATGAGGTTATATTAAAACTATGTTATTGTTACTATCTAAATTTTATTATTAGGTCCATTGTAACAAACACACATTACACTATCGTAGATGGACGATGTATAAATGCTTGTATCTTCTAAATTTAATTGAGCAAATTACTATTGTTCTTCAAGGTTGGAAGTATTTTATCAGAGAGCGAGGCTAATTTTTATTGCTTAAGGTTATCAAGCTGCTGGGAGAGATTGAAATATTCAATAAACATGTTGTTCAAAGCACCTGAGTTTCTGCGAAGCCAAAACTACGATTTTGTTGGATTTTAACACTAGTTTTCTTTTTGATATTTTAAATGTACTGGTAAACCTCTTTGGGTGGAGAATTATAAGAGACCAGTGACATTCTTATGATGTTCTTAAGTAGTATCTCTGTACAACTAATGATCACAAAATTGAAATCTCAGAAACTATTGGTTTTTTTAAAGATTTATTTCAAATATTTTATTTTTATTAATGCTACAATTTTGCAATGATACGTTATTTTGTATCTCAAATAGTCGCGGAGATACGGAAATTTTCGCTTCTGTAAAGCACCCTAAAATTATTTTCATTGGAAAATTAAACTAGCCATTTTATTTATAATCTTAGTCAACGCCTGGATACGAATTTTAATCAAACTCGTTAGAGCCGATTTTGATAATTGCAATGATAAGTAATTTCATACCTTAAAGAGCTACGAAGATATGATAAAAAAAAGTATAATTTACGCATTAGACTGGAACCCTTAAAGTCATTTTGCTGAAAAATTGAGGGTACCCATTTTGTTTGTAATATTTATCAATGCTTGTAAATGAAATTTAATCAAAATCGTTAGAGCCAATTTTGATAAAATCTAATTTTTTTTCTCTTCAACCTTACAGTAAACTACCCTTAATTTTAGGGTTGGATAACCAATTTCAAAAACTCTAGATAGCAAGATCTACCCCAATCGGTAAAAAGTTTAGGCTCTACTCTGAGGTACAGACAGAAGGAAATGCAATATCAACTTTTTCGGATTAGGGTGTCATGAAATGTCTAAATTAACCAAAATCTCGAGTTCAATTTTTTTTATGGTCACAATACTCTCGCTACCTGTAAAATAGTGAGAAAGTAAAAATATTGTCTCAATGTTTCCAACATTCTGAATTTTTAGTTTAAGGTTACAGTTATTGTATCTGCTTTCTGTAACTGACATTTTTCAAATTCTTTAAGTCAAATATCAATGTAAAAAACGCATACATGGTTTAAGTTTTTGCTTTCTCATTAATCCTCGCAGAAAAAAAAAGTAATTTTATCGTCAAATCATTATATTCGGTATTTTCATGAATATCGACGTTTTATGACACCCTGAATTCAAAAAAGGAATTTTTGCAATGTTGTCTGTCTGTTATTTTGGGACCAGATCCCGAACCGTTTTGCTGATAGGGTAAAACTTTGTATCTAGAGTTTTAATAAAGCTACCCATAGGTTTTTGGAACCACCCCCTAACCCTAAAATTAAGGCTATTTTAATTCAGGGCAAAAAAGAGAAAGAAGTTATTTTCCCAAAATCGGCTCTAACGACTGAATAAAGTTGTTTTAATGACACTGCTTAACTTTACTAACAAAATGATGCAACTCGTTTGCCCATAAAAAATAATTCTAAGGGTACTTTACTCAAGCGAAAATTTCCAATGTTGATCATATGTTTACAACTCTGGAGATACGATATAACTTATCATGGCATGGTTGTAGGACTCTTTAAACTAAACAACTTTTACCAGAAAGAATACTTTTAAAACTAAATATTTTGAAAATTTAAAAAAGACACCTGGACACGGGAATTGAATCAGGGACCTTCGGCTTAGTACGCCAATGATCTTACCACGGAGCTATCCAGGATTCGCCCCGTGCTCACGGTCATTCTTCATTCTTCACTTATAGTTTAAGGGGGCTGCCTATCGGAGAGTTGGAATGCGTTACAGACGTTCAGGAAATACGCCATGGTTAAGTAGTGTTTTATTTTTTCCAAGCTGGACTTAAGCCAAAAGGAAGATAAAAGGTGGCCACATGCTTATCTAGTACTCTCAACCTTCTATTTTGATAATCTATGTCTATAAAAAATTAATGAAAACTCGAAATTTACTCATTTTCAATGGTCTTTTAAGTATAATGTCACAGTTTTGAGACGAGGGTAACTACTAGATAATCCTAGATACAACCTTTCAGAAACAAATAAAGTCATTTTTTGATAAGGTCACAACAGAAAATGTAAAGATAATTGATAATTCCTTTTACTGTGTTGACGCGTCAAAGCTAATGGTTTTCAGCCATCACGTAGCGCAGCCATATCTTCCATCTACGCTTTGGAAGTAAAGAATAGCCGGAGAAAGAAAGAAAGGCAGTTGACACCATGCGCAAACGCTCTTTTAGTTGGATGTCTGCCTTCGCCTTGTTGAGAGATGAGACGACGCACAGTTATACCATACATCTTATAAGAATAATATTTAGCACCGCGTCTTACTACCCGTTCGGGTTATACGCATACATCTTATAGTTTTGAGTGTTGGTTAAAAAAATGTTTAAAATAATATTATCTGCTGTAGCTTTTATGGTAAATGTGTTTAGAAACTGGTCCTGTGTTTCCGAACAGTTGTGTATGCTTTGTCTTCTTATTATAGCTATTATAACTAACTATACATTAATAACATAGAATAATATAGTTTTTTTCGATAAATTAAAACTACTATGGACAATAATACAAGCAAAACGGACCACCTAAAAGGGGAAAAAACTAGACTTCGACTATCTGCTCGCCGCAAAAAATTAGGATGGAATAAGGGGAAGAAGCGTTTTATTGACGGATCAAGTACATACTGATTTATTAGTTCAAAAACAGGACCTAGTTCACTGTTCAACGGTTACGTGTTAGTTTCATTTTGTCGTGTTGCTCTTATATTCAGGAGGACGTGGTTAAAATCCCGTCCGGAAGCTTCATGAAGCTGGCCCCGTGGAGTAAATAACCATAATTTGAATTCTGTTGCTTAAATTTAAAACATATATTTTTATGGTCTTTATAATTATTCTTATAAATCCATTGAGCTTCCATTCATTCTTTGGACTATACTAAAATCATTACATGAAGAGAAGTAAGAGAAAAAAAAAGCATATATTTACTGTACGTATACTAATTACTAACAAAGTAGTAATGGACAGTTTAATTTCTTAAAATATGTATAATTATAAACAAAAACAAAATTTTAATAACTACACGCAAAATAAAATTTAATTTTGACAAAGCCTGATTCAAATCTTATACGTGAAGGTTAAATCTAAAAGAATTATTACAATGTTTAGTGCCTGACTAGTAGTTTCAATTGAAAAAGTTCCAAAATCAGTTTTACAATATAAAAACCTTGAGCAAAATATTTAATTTCTGAGTAAATAGGAATTTGCCTTTCCATATGAAACAAAGCCCTTAATGTTTAACCCTAAATATCTCAACAATTTGGGTTGTATCCAGATCTAGAAGTTTACCGATGATATAATGTAAATTCAAGTAACATTTTGGATGGTAACCTAGAATTTCTAATCATTACTGAGCACTATTGATTGAAAGCAGGGATTATATACTAAGCATCGCAAACATGATGGTAGTTCATTTTAATTGAAGTAATAGTGCAAAGACGATTTAAAATATTGATTGAAAGATTAGATAATAAAATAAATAAAAAAATACTTTAAAAAACGTTTTATTTCAAAATGAACTAAAAGGTATTAAATAATTCACTTATATTAATTTAGTTAGCTTTCTTACTCTGGTCACTCACTATCTATCCTCACTTTATCAACTTTATAACTATATAATTGATTAGATAAAATATGGTTTTCGTTAAAAAACATAACTGTTTCAAGATATTACTACAAATTATTATTGTGGAATTAAAAAAAATAATAAATCGTATAAGACAAACAAATACGTTTCAACATTTCAGTTGAGTAGGCCCTACTTAGCGTCCGAAACTTTAGCTCAGTCTATGGCATGCTAATCTACTTTGTTGGTGGTTTCGGGTCCCGATTATCGTTATCAACACATCGTTAAACACTAATAATTATAATTCTTAGCATGGTCGGTTTTTATCTTTACTAAATTGTCAGCTTAGGGACTGGGTGTATGTCATAATATTAAGTTAATTTGTAAGTCGTGTGCTGATGTAATCTTTGTGTTCAGGAAGTGCAAATTAAATACCCCAATACATTTTTTGTAAATAATTGGTACTTGGCAAACGAATGTAATGTTGCCCATCACATAGTTATGTCCTATCGAAAAATATGTCTTACTCAGATCGGTGCAGGGAGCAGGGGGCACTTGAGAGGGGTGAAACCCCCCCTCCCCCATTGAGAAATGAATTTACACTAGATAAAAACAATCCTCAGATATTAATTCTAAACAAAATTGTTGGAGCCATTTTTGAAATAATAAAAAAAATTGTAAAATCCGTCATCAGTAATCTACCATTCATAGCGTTTATTGCCCCAAAATCAAACGTAGTATGTTATTTGTAATGGCAAACATTGCCCCGATGTCTCTTACAATCAAAATTGCAAGAGCCGTTTTTGAAACATTTTGAATTTAAAAAAAGGATAATAAACTACCATTTGGGGCGGTTTTGCTCAAAGAACAAACATAGTGTTTTATTTGTATTGGCAAACACTGCCCTAATATTAAATTCAATCAAAATCATTAGAGGTTTTTAAAGAATATTTCTAAGCATAAGAAAAGGACCATTAAGTAAACTACCCTTAATTTTAGAATTTTATAATTTTAAAAAAAGGCTCCAAATGAATTCTAAAACTCTAAAATATTAAATTTTAACCAAATCCATCTGACCGTTTCAGATATATCGTCAGGGACAGACAGACAGATATACATGGGGACGGACATTTTCTAAAATCTCTCTTTTGGATATCTTGATACATAATATTTTATGAAACACCAAAATCTAGATTTCTTATTTTAATTATCATTTAGTTACATTGTTCTAAAACGGCACCATATATAAGGATGGGTGTTTAAGATAAGTTAACCCCCTTCGGTTGTTTAACGCTTCAGTCTTGTGTTGGACTCGACTGCCAAGGACGAGGAGATTGAGGTTAGAATCTCGTTCGGTTGTATTGAGGGTGTTTTTTTCTAGATGGATCCCGACTCTCCCTCCACGCAAATGTGAGTTCACTTCCTCTAAAACATCCATAATCCTTTAGAGTAATAATTAATACATGAACCAAACAGATAGTGACGATGTGCTAAAAAAAATGTTTTAGATCATAACTAAACGAATAAAAACCATGTATATTTATCCATACTAATAATAACATTCTAGGGTATGTCTGTACATAATCAAGAGACAGTAAGCCTGCTTGCATTCCCGTCATTTTTACTTGAGGTACTTTTTAAGTTTTTTTTATGGTTTTGCGTGTAGATGAGATTTTTTTTTCTATATCTTTTGAATAGTAAATTTAAACTATTTTTGTGCTAGCTCATTGAATCAATGACTCCAAAGCAAAAGCTATACTGGTGGTTGCTTGCATTTGAGTCTGTGATTTAATTACTTTTTTTAGTTATTGTATGGCTTTTTATGTAAATTAAGATTATTTATTTTTATGTGTTAAGGCCATTTTCAAGAACAATATTAATGATTGAGGTAGAAGTAAGTGGCATTTATTTGATTGATAAGACACGTTTTCAAGAACATCAATGAGCAAGACAAGGTCAAGTGAGGTAGAGGTCACGAGGCTTAGATGGGTCAGCAAGCAAATCTTCTCACATCATAAACCACTTGACCCCTTGCCTTTCTCTGCGTTATTCAAGAAAACGTTCATTAAATGATTTAAATTTTAAAATAGAATTTGGGAGTGAAAAGTAAAGTATGAAAAACAAAAGAAATTACGTCATCTAATTCGTGAAACATGATTCCACTCACAAGCAAGACTGTCTCAAATATTACCCACACACCCGCATCAGCACGATCGATTTGTTTTTTTGCAAGTAAACAAACTTTTGGAGAGGTATAGTGGCCTCACTACTTTTTACTCCTAAATCACTTCTCACTTCTGAAGAGGGACGAACAAGGCCCTAGTTGGGGGAGGGGTTCAAACAACCCCCGAAATTTTATGAACAAAATATAATATATGGCTTTATTTATAACTCAAAAAATGAAAATTAAGGTACAAGTACAAATTAGGGGGCTGTGTTACCATAAAAAGCACTTCAAAGAGCTTCTAGAGGTGTGTAATACTTATAATTTTGTCTATTCTCCTCCATTTATGATTTAATGTTGACATAAAAACACTTTAGATATCTTCTAGAGGTGTTTATATAGATTTTGCTAGCCTTCGGCAGTTATGGGACTATGTTGCCATAAAACACTTCAGATAGCTTCTAGAGGTGCTTAAATAATTATATAGATCAGCGGTTCCCAAAGTGTGCTCCGCGAAACATCTCCAAGTGCTCCGCGGGGAGATTGTAAATAAAAATAAAATAAATGTGACAATATCTCAAAATGGTTTATTTGTGCGGTCATGAACTGTTTTTAGATAAGTATTGTATAGAAATAATTTAGCTCCTGAATCGTGCCGTAAAGCAGTGTAAATAGCAAGTATTATGGATCCAAAGTGCATTGTCATGCGGCACCTCAGTCAGGTTTACCCGCTCGCACCTTCTCGGAACCACACAAAACATTGAGAAAATCCGTGAAGCACACAGACTTCACGCGGCGAAACCAGACAGATAGACTCAATGGCGCAAGCTAATCCCGGCTCAATAAGAGCTTCACCTTACTTAAAGATCCGATTGTTAGCTTTGACACTTTTACAGAATTTTCTGGAAAGTCTTTATTGTATATTAAAAA